>CAJPEV010001676.1:2451-42847 GCA_905338385.1 Darwinula stevensoni
CTCCGATAGCCTCCACTTTCGGTTGTCACCCCCCCCCCCATTCGGATTTCTGGGCACGCCACTGTTCCAGCGTGCGAGTTCGTTGCACTCTTTTATTCCTTCTTTAGATTCATCTTCTCGCTTTGATTTCAGGTAAGAGCCTCTGAGAATCTCTTTACTCTTACTCATAAGTACAGGTGGGGTCGTGTCCTAGGATTCTGTAGGATTCATCCTTCGTAGGATTCCGTACTTTTATTAAGACTGCAGTCATACGAAGATTTGCAAGTTCGCTCGAGTGCGTAGCAGTGGGTAGAATTCCACGAGGAATCGCTAACGACGAAATCGAATATTTCCTGCTAGCAACGACAGGTGATTCTGTAACTTGAATCCAGCCCTTCGATAGTTGCGGTTCTCTGCAAAAAAAAAATGAAGTTGCGGGCACGGAGCTGTAAGTGCCCATGGCTTCGGAGCAGCGCCGTATCGAGGATTTTTGGCGCCCTGTGCGAGATAACAGTCCAGCGCCCCCCCCCCTCTCTCTATACCTCTCCAGCTTCCCCAGCACCAACAATACATTGCGTATTAATTTCTCCGTTTAATTTAGTTAAATTCAGGATAATTCGCAATTTTTAAATTAGTTTTCTTCATATTTAATAATTATTCGGCAGCCGCACACCGACCCCCTCAGTTCGGCGCCCCGTGCAGGGGCACCGCTCTCACACCCCTCGTTACGGTACTGCTTCGGAGTCTCGTGGCATCCGCTTCCTGGAAGGTCGAGTCTCAGACCATCCATGTGAGTCGGGTCTCCGTCGATCGGTGCATTCATGCGGTGAGGACGGCCCAGCCGTGAGGAATGGTCCATTCATCTCCATCTCTTTGCTACCGAATAAGATTCCGTTCGGACCCTTTTTTCTCTTTCGGTAAATTCGCTCGAATCGTCGGCTCTGTCCGTTTCCATCTCCTCGTGCGTGCAAATATCACGCACCGGATCGCTCCGCGCAAAACTGTCTTTTTCCCATCGACCGGAATTTTCGCTATCGTTTTCCATTTTCCGGCCTGCACGATTCCCGTCGGGGGACTACGAAGCCATCTCCAACGAGACTACGGCCTTATCGTCCGAAATTTAGGCGGTTGTCATCGAGGAAAGCCTAAACTCGGCCGTAATCGTGGATGCGGTTTTTCCACGAGGAGACTTCCGTGTAGAAAAAGATATCAGTTCCATTTTAAGGTGATCGTAAACCCTACCCTTTCGTGACCTTTTTGCGTGCCAGAACGAGTCATTCCTTCCGAAGTAGTTCGTCTAAATGGCGTGGATACGGCTTACAAGAAAAGCCACAGACGGCCGTGGCATTTCTTATAAGTCGTGCTTGGCATATCTCGTACGCTGTGCAAGGCCTTCCTTCCGATCCCCTCATTCCGCATTCGTTGGGGATTCCGCTTCCCGTTGGGGATCCCGCTTCCCGTTGGGGATCCATAGTAGAAGAACTCTCGATCGACGAAGATGAAGATGATCCCTAAGAGAACCCTTAACTCTCGGTGCCCGACTCGAAAACATGACACGACTCCCTCGACCGTGGGAGTCACGTGAATATAGGCCTCATTTCTCGACACTGGCGTCAACGGCAGCAGGAAATTTTTCTGCCCAAGCGTAACTCGTTCCTTCGTCTCTGCGGAACTATCGTCGACGGGACGAAGAATCCGTCGATTTCGCCTCGGAATGCGTCCGATCCGGATTCACAGCGTGGAGCAACGAAATCACACGAGGGGACGCGGAATAAAGCCTGCAAAGGATCTCGAGCTTCTCGAACGACGATTCAAAGGAATTCGGTTTAAATTTCTGGCATTTTGTCGAATGAGAAAGAAAACTCGGACGAGGTGAGTTCCGAGGCGAATTTCGTGCCACGAGCAACAGGATCGTGCAGACGAGACATTAAGTTATCTCGGTCGTGAAGAATTTCCCGGTCGGCGCTACGAGCTGATCGAAGGTGAAAAAATATTTCGAGGCCTCTAGAAACCGTATCGTTTGGGAAACGCTTACCCTGTTCCCCGGGATCGGCGCAGGAAGTGGTAAGATCGAGTTCGGGGAGTTCGTGACGCTGGCGGCGCAGTTCATGGCGGACGAAGACGATGAGGAAGTCCAGCAGCATCTCCGCGAGGCCTTCCGCTTCTACGACAAACAAGGTCCGTCTCTTTCTCTCTCTTTCTCTCTTTCTCTCTCTCTCTCTTTCTGTCTCTCTGTCTGTCTCCTGTCTCTCTGTCTCTCTCCTGTCTCTCTGTCTGTCTCCTGTCTCTCTGTCTGTCTCCTGTCTCTCTGTCTCTCTCCTGTCTCTCTGTCTCTCGTCCGAGTCGCGAACTTTCCATAACCGTAAATCGTCTAGGCGTTGGCTCCTCGATGCAAAACGATCGAGCCTCACTATCGCTGCTTACGTCATTAAATTTTTAATAATTAGGTAACGGGTACATCACGACTCAGACGCTGCGAGAGATCCTGCGCGAACTGGACGACAAACTCACCGAGGACGAATTGGACAACATGATCGAGGAAATCGACGCCGACGGATCCGGAACCGTGGACTTTGCAGGTCCGTCTCTTCCCCCAACAGCGCTCCATATGCGCATCATTTCCCTCCTTTCCCTCACATCCTATATTTTCTTCACATTGTTTTTTTTCTTTCTTTTTTTGTAGCTGCGTTCAATTTCAATATTCACTTGTGTTATTTCCTCATTTGCCACTTTCAATTATGTTGCATTCATTTTAAATTTATAACCTCTTCGCAAATTTCATTCTCGATCTCGCTTCGAGTTCGTAATCGTGACGACCTTTTGAAAACTTTCGATTTCCACGTAATCCATTTTTCGTCTGGAGTCCCTCGGTTCATATTTTTGAACCAGTGGATGCGATGCGAAATGAGCAAGTATTTACCCATAGGATATGGGAAGTGAAGACGAAGGACTCAAGCAATCTCTGCTCTCGTTGGAGCTGTTTTAGGAAACTTTAATTGCACATAAATTGATATGCTCTCAACAGATCCTCGAATTTTCAAACTAGTTGATTCCCCCAAAGCGAGGCTTAACGTAAGGAAATTACCCAAGGAAGCTCTCATCACCATATGACATCACCGGATATCAAATCAGCGAATTGCTAGTCCAACGTTAAAAACTTATCGACGGAAAACCTAAATTGGAAGTAAGAAGCAGTTACGAGGGGCGTTCAAAAAGTATTCCCTCCTTATCAATTTTTTGCGAATGAGATAATATTAAGATGTCATCTTCACATTACCCATTCGACGTGCTCCTGGTCTATCCCTATGCAGAATCTAATCATCGAAATCTAACAACGATTGCATTTTGAATAATCCAATCTGGGTGCGGTTTCGAGCACTGGAAATTTTCACCTTCCAGATCATTCTGAATTTCAGGGTGTTTCCCTGCCAGCTCAGACTTGAGAGTTCATAACAACGAGAAGTAGCTTGGGGTGAGATCGGATCAATAGAGAAAGGGGGTTGCATCACCTCACTCTGTCCATCACAAGTGATTAAATAAATTTCCGACCTGTCACTTGGGCTATTGCTTGGCAGAAGCTTTCACCATCCTTATGCAGACTTTGCTCATCTCTTCCTGTTAACCTTTTCAACTTCTCATATTACTTTAACCTATAATCGCCCTGCAAAAAGTATCCCTTTTGAAGCTGGAACGTGAATTACTAGGCATTTTAGAGATGAAAAAAAATACCACGAGCACCTTACATATCATCTTCTGCCATCTTGGAGTGACTGGTCGTGAATCAATTCCAGTCGTGTGTGCTTGCTTCCTAACTAGTTCTCTGGCCTGAAAAAAAAACTAAATCCAGGTTTCGTCATCAGTAATAACTCAGGCAGAATGCCTTGAATATGTATCTTCAACTCGAGTGATGTTCTCACCACAAATTTCCCTCCATTCTCGTTCCTATGCATTTATGAGCATGCGGGGAACTCATCTGACTAATCTTCCTCATTCAGAGGTTGGGATGGTGAATGGTCTCAGCAGTCCCCGTCGAGATGGCCACATTATTAGCTGTATCATGTACCTCAATACATGCATCCTCTTCAACTATGGCCTCGAAAAGAGAGCACAGTTCCTTGGGATCGCACAGTGGGGGAATACTTTGACGTGCGGTCGCTTTCCAGGCTCCTCGTTTCTTTTCTGGAGCGAACAGCCCACCGGCAGTTAGCAGTTATCTCATGAACAGAGTCCTGACACGAGCCCAAGAAGTCACGATGAACAGACTTTAGTATATATTCCAGGAGAATGCAAAGTATCGTGCCTGTTCGTGTCATCATATCACCTGCACCAGCAACTCTGTAGTAGCAGAGCTCAGTGGGTATAAGGAGGTCCAATGAAAATGTTCCTTCCCTGTGATATGACGCGCAGAAAAAGAGGAAATAATATCAAATTAAAGCCCACATTCCATTCTTCACGAACAATCACCTCATTTCCCTGTAGAGTGAATAATTACAGAAAGCAGGAGGAGGCAATACTTTCTGAACGCTCCTCGTATGTCTATGCTGCGTGTGAGCTCAATAATAAATATATATTGATATCATTCCGACCCTCACCCCAAGGATTTTTACGTTGCTTTTCCGATTTCAACCTAAGGGATTGCCGATATTGCGATATCGATCGATCATGGTCGACTACATCAGTCCCTTCAAAACCCATATTGTTCGGGACTTTTTAAAATTAGAAATGAAGGGGGAAAAAATGAAAAGTTGGCATTCAATAAGGTCCAGAGAGGTGGGTAGTACTAGTTCACCAAAGAGTGAACTAGTAAAAACTGAAAAGAAGTAAATAAATTAAATTTATGATAATTTATGATTAAAAAAAGGTGAAGGCGCAGGAAGGGAGTTAGCAAGTAGTGGTCACAGACGTAGATCGAATTTTGAGAATCCAAAACTTCAGATTTTTCAATAGATAGGGTCATCGGGAAAGAGATTCCATAAGGAGAACTTTCAGGTTAACGATGGAGTGGGAGCTCTCATTTACAGTGGTGCTTCGAGGTTTGCCGCAGTCGTGAATGAAGGAAAGGTAGACAGGGTGGACAGGGTCCTGTCTCTAATGACGAGTTATTACTGCTACAGATCACGAGCCTCCACCACTAAATTATAATGGTGTCCAGAAGGTTGAGTATACGAGTTGAAAATGAGGTTAGCGATTAAGAGATGTGCACATGTTCTCGCGTCCTGTTTTACCTGCATTTTCATTATGATATGACTTATTTTAAAAATCCGATTTTCATCCATTCACTCTTTGGTTAGCCACCTCCTCTGACGTAGGTGTTTCCACTGTGAATTCCGTTCTTCATCTCCATTCTACATTTTTCTCTGCTTTTTGTTCCCTGGAAACATTGATCTTGGCTTCTAATCCTTTCGGTAGGGAGTACGAACAACTTCTTTAGCAAGCATCTAGTTTAGTTTTACCATAATTTGATTTAAATTTGCCGTCTGCTCTAGATTAATATCTGTCTGGATCTAATGTTGGGCTCCTTCATGCAGAATTCATGAACCTGATGACCGGAGATTGAAGCTCGTCTACGTGACTTCCTCGTCCAACGTCCCTTTTTCTCGTGTCTATCCTTATGTAATGTGCTTCACAAGTTAAGGGAAGTAATAAAACCAGCAGAATTCATGAACCTGATGACCGGAGATTGAAGCTCGTCTACGTGACTTCCTCGTCCAACGTCCCTTTTTCTCGTGTCTATCCTTATGTAATGTGCTTCACAAAGTTAAGGGAAGTAATAAAACCTCCTTTCATTCGTGGAAAAGCTGGACATCACTGGTGAGAATGGAGTCGTGACAGATGACCAGATCGGCCTTCAGAGGCGGAAGTCCTCTGTTAAGACTCATTTGTAAACACCCTACTCGGGCCGAAATCTCTTTTTTCTCTCGAGCGAATCGATCTCGATCGGCGGCCGGAAAAAGTCGTGCCCGCCGGATTTTTTTTTGTTGCCTACCTTCTTCTTTTGCTTGAGGGAGGGTGAAAGTGGAGTCGGATTAGATGCAGAGGAGTGGGAGCTTCCTCCTGTCCTCCAGTCACATGTGACTGCTCCTCCCCAGTCAGCTTCCAACTTCGCTCCTCATCCAACCAGGTAATCTTTTCCCTTCTCCATCGCCAACATTTTCGTATACGAAATACATCGCAGTCTCACATAAAATATTATCTCGGTTTTCTCTGTGGTTCTTTTTCGTATTCTTTTCATATTCAAAACTCTTTTTTTGCCATCGGATATTGACACGGTTTACGGGTTCCCTTTCGTAAGGAGACTTCTTAGAATGACGATATGTGGATACACATGGTTTCATTTCTTAGATTTTAACCATCGATTCGGCATTCGATGAGTAATCCTTCGGTGCAGGTCACACTCAAGAGCACAGACGTCACGGAACGAAAGTATCACTATCGGATGAGATCTTAGAAATACAGGGTATGACAAAAAATACCTCAGATTTAAAACTCATATTTCTCAGCTCTTCCTGGAACTTTTTTTTCCTTACGAAATTTGCAGAATGCACAGACCGATATATCCATGCGCAGCGCAAGTGTGTCCCAAAGTCGTTTCCAGCAGTCTTTTGAAATTGCATCTAAATTCATTCTGCCACAGCAACTCTATGAAGGATGGTAAAGAGTATTCGAAAACTGGAAATTGACAGGAGCGCGTGCTGGTGGTCAAGTGGAGGAAAGTCATTGCGCTGCGACCGAATATTATGGCAATGGTTCAACGTTACTTGCGATAGACTTATTGTATTGGCTGGCCTTTTAGTGAATTTGGCATGACATTTTCGGTGAATCACTCGCGAAGCGACAGGTATCGATGAGGAAAGTTTCCTACACCTTTCTTCAGTTTTCTGCTTCGTTTACTTCGAAGGAGGTGGTAGACGTCAGTTAAAGTTACTTGAGAGGAACTGAGGCCCTCCGACTATTTCCAATTTTCAGTTCCAAATTTCTTTCATACCCTAAGGATCCTCTTGGAACTTCTGATTTCGATAATTTTTCGAGCCTCGCATATGAACTTTCCTTGGGTAATGCCTGTTAGCCTTACCGCAGCAATGCACGCTATCTCATGATTTTATTTTTACAAGGTGTCGTTGTGTCTGTGCGCATCTAGAATTGCACAAAGAGAGGGAACTTAAAGGCTCCTGAACATGTCGGGTGAGTAACTTTCAGAAATTCTTTATCCAACTATATTCCCGATGTTATTGCACGGTAGATTACAGAAGGTAGCACAGAACCAAAAATGAGGAGTTGATTGCCAGCAGAACTAAAGAGGTTGCATGATTTTATGCAATCTTGGAACTTGTTGAGTGATTTAAATTTGACTGAACAAAAAATGTGTTCAACTTGCGCGTGTTTTCTTAGCTTTGTTCTATCCGAAAAAGTAATAGGAATGTTTCTCCGGTGCCTAAAACTTAATTCGGGTATGAAGGGTTAAATAATTGCTCATAGCCTTGATTTGGTCAAACTAATTTGGAGAATATATTTTTAAAATATATGCAGTGAATAAAAGAGTAAATATGCTGTGGATATTTCGTAAAATTAACTCCTGTGAGTGGAGGTGTATGGTTTCCAAGTGTCCAAGGGTCTTTTTTTCCCTCATACTTTGCATATCATACTACCGCTGGCAACTTTGTGGAGGTTGAATTTAGCAGAGAACCCAGAACGATTCCATCAAGTCATTCGAATAATCACCTTTTTTAAAATTCTATTAAAGAAAGTGTAGCGTTGAAAACCGTTAGGGTACGTATTTTAAATGGAATAAGATGCAATGCAATGCAAATAAAATTAGGCCGCGGAGACTCTGGAGAAATGAGGAATGAGTCGCTGGAACTCAAAACTACGAACATGCGGGCGTTTTCTTTAGCACCTTAACTTGTTTTGGGGTTTGGAGAAATCTCACAAATTCTGTCTTGCAAACGTTGACTAATTGACGCGTGCAGACCAAGGGACAGCAGAACGATTGCATATAAAAGAGCTTTTACTTATAATTAAAAAAGGAGGCTCGCTAAAAAATTAAAATAAATGCAAATTTGAAAAAGAAGCAGTAGGAAGAGGAAGAACTGCATTGCTCCTCGCATTGCTCGTGAAACGAAAAACGAAGCGGTTCCGATGGCATATTCGCAGACCCGGATGATCCATAACGAAACGATAGTGATTAGCATGAAAGGGAACGAAAAGACGGAGACGAGGATCGGAATGGGCGAGGGAGCTTTCACCGAAAGGTATGCTTCCAGCCGATCACGAATCGGGTTCGAAGGAGGCAATTGCCCGTGCAAATCCCCCCGTTATGCAAAAATCCGCATCGTCATGATTGCATCGGACCTCTCTTCCGTCTCCGTGTTTCGTTTCGGCGTGTCGTCCATCCCTCGGATGGTTTTCCCTTTTTCCGCCTGGTCATAGGCTTAATGACGAGCCGCGAATGTTGCAACCCCATTTTCGATTTTTCACCCCTTTTGTTCTTTCCGCTTTATTGTTTCGTCGACGGTGGTCAAGAACTCCACGGAACTTACCTTTCGCTAGCATCCCGCGATGAGCCCTACCATCGTAGCTGAAATAGGGAAAAAAAATGCAATTGCTTCCAGATGATAATCAACGTGGATAATAATGCCCCTCTTAGCGCCCAAGTCGGTAAATTCATCAAATTTGTGGGTTAAGAAACATTCGACAGGTTCGTCGAATCTGGATTTCACGTTGACCTTATATGATGATTTCTATTTACATCTATGTTATTTTGAGGTGTTAAATCCACGATACTGTAGTGGGAAGCATTTAAGACGCTCTCGAGGGAGGAGAGAGAGAAGGAAGTTTCCTTCCTTTTCTCACCTTCCTCAAGAGAAGGAAGGAAGCTTCGCCCAGAACTTGTCAACCCTGACGCGGATGGGACGCTTTTTCTTTCCTCCAATTTTCGGAAACGAGCTCCAACGAATATATAAATTAGGAAAAGTATACGAATAACTTATTCCTATTGTATGCATGCTATTCGTAGGATTTCAAATTCACAGCTTGCACGTAATGAAATAATATAGCAAAGGAGTGAAACGAACTCGGATTAAAGAGCTCATTTCGCGAGTTCCATCGGGATGATCCCGACCACAACATATCGTGCTTTCCATGCCATGGAATCGAATTCATGCATGTGAAGTTAAAGAGGCGAGTCGGAAGGTACACGACATGGTTCACACTCGAGAAGCATAAGCGATAAGATGGATGAAGTTTTTTTCTCTTAGTTCCATGATTCAGCGTCATGTCCTGCGTAATCTCTCTCCCACGAACTGTAAACACGAGATCCCTTCCGGTATTGAGGGTTTCAAAGGGACACTTTCTCACGTGGGCGAGATATCATCATTCCAGCGGAACATCATCTGGGACTTTCTTCCGACACGAAAGTCGCGTAATGTCATCGGAGAGCCCATTCATCTCCAGAGCGATTATCCAATCCTTTTCTTTTAGGTTGCAGATTCGACATGAAGGCCTTCCTCATCCTCAAATTTATGCTCCTTCAGGAGGTGAGTATCATGAATGACCATCGTCGATTACAACATTTTTGTGAGGAAATTCAGGAAATCAGAACGCCAATTCATTCTAACCATCATGAACATCGTCATCTGCAGGTTTTGACGGCGTTGGCAGTTCTCTCTCTTAGAAGAAGAGATCATGGGAACGAAGCTCCCGATGCGAGGATCATCGGTGGTTAGTTCAATTACTATTTCATTTTACTTCGCTTTCGCAATTATTCTCATTCGAAGGAAATTAGGAATCCAGACATTTCCACGTCACTTTCAGCCTTTCCAGTGATGTCATTCGATTGCAGTCGGGACGGCTACTTTGCAGATCACGACACCGGATGTCGGGTACGTCCCTCGACTTCCTTAGCGAATATTTCCCTGAAAAAAAGTTGTTCATCACTGGTCTATACCATCCTGCTGAAACGTTGCAGTGCTCTGGCACTCCCAGTGTATACTCTGAATGTACCAATGTTGCCTCTTCGTTGAGTATGACTATTACATAGCCTCACAGTCATGTGGCTCCAACCGTCTCCAATCAGCAGACAGAATCGATCGTTCGGGTCACGTCGGTGTCGTAAACCGAGGGTCACTACGCCAATTTGCTCGACACTCCGATAGACTCCACTTTCGGTTGTCACCCTTGCCCCTCACGAGGAATGTTGAGGCGGCCTTAATGACAAGACGTGGGTCTTCGATCCATTGGTTTTTGCTCGAATTCTCGAACGCGACTCATCTCTAACGAACTCCGCCTCGTCAAGCAGGGGCGAACCCTGATGGAAGGCACGTTTAGCCTATCTTAACCATTCCGCCGAGTTTTTAAAGGGGCGAGGAGAGTCGCGTGCCTTTTTTTCAGTATTTTTTTTCAACCTTTATTTCGGGGAGAAAAAAGTTGCATGGAGGAGACAGGAAAGGAAAGTGCGTTCACTGCACAGATCCCAAGCCGCGAAGGTTCCCCTTCCTTCTCTTTTCCTACATCCATTCTTTCTCGGACCTCCAGAGCACAAGCAATGAATGAAAGCTGAAACTTCTTCCTCGATGCCATCCCTGGCATTTTTCTTTTCCCCTCTCGCTCTCATGGAATCTCGTTCGCTATCAGTACATGGTGAATATGGCAAATGCAAACGTGTCGTGCAAATTCTCGGCACTCGGGTACAAAAACCACAATGAACTCAAGGCGCTTTATAGTTATATGATGAGACATGGTCATTCGAAGAACACAGGTGACAAGTTTGCTCGATGACATAAAATTAGGACTGTACCGGTGGCAAAATTTGGCCGGTGGGTCGATGGCCGATTTTTTTCTCATAACCATCAGCCGGTGCCGGTGCCAATTGTGGCCTGTAGAAGAAATCGCCTATAAATTCAAATAGGCCTAATTGGTCCTCATCGTCATCGTCGTGATCCTCATCAGTAGGCCTCCTTGAAACGATAGAGATCACTTTTGGTTCTGTCCAGCCTGTCTGTCTCTCAATGCTTCTGTCCGTGGTTAGCTTGCTACCCATTGCTGCAGTTCAGAGCATTCAATGACACATCCTTGCAAAAGCATAAGGTTAATAGTGATACGATGATTTCCCGTTCTTTACCGCTACTTTCCTCCGCCAGTTCCTATAATATGGCTGTAACATAATCCGATCGATAGTTTTGCCTGGGAGAGGCTGGCAGGAGTGGCCTAAGTGAGACAGGAGGGCCGGCGCGGAGGCAAGCGAACACCCTCACGGAATTTTTTTCGCTTTGTCCGTCCTTTGGGCACCAGCACCGGCACCATTTCCATAGGCCGATGGCCGATGGTGCCGATGGTGCAACACCGGCGGCCGATACCGGTGTTAGCCGATACATCGGTACAACCCTACTTAAAATACATAACTTTTCCAATCTCCTCGTAACCTTACTGGAAATACATGGAGTCAAGACGTTCTCAGTTAATGTGTGGTATAAATGTCAGAATAAAAATAGTCCAAATTTCAATCATTTCTAACATTTCTGTATTTGGCCCAGTCTCTTACTTCAGCTTCCTCTTTACAATTTTTTTTTTTTTTTTTGAGGGGGGGGGGGGCGAGCCCCTAAGCCCCTAAGCCCCTAAGCCCCTAAGCCCCTATGAATTGCCGCTTGTGAAATAAGTATTTTAGAGCCTCATTCGTCACTATAATTCATTTGAGGACTTCAAAGTAAACCCGGGACTCCTGAAATCTCATGACATCAATTTTTTTTTTTTTTTTTGGGGGGGGGGGGGGGGTGAGGGTCACGGATCAGAGATCTAAAAGCTATGACAAAGACGATTTCTTCTCGATAAGTATAGATTGACTGCTCCCGAATATATTTGAAAGTAGACATACCTTGTGCATGAGGCTTGGTGGGTCATTTTAGGCCTCTTTAAGCTACCTAGGCGTTTTTCTTGAAAATTATTCTGCTTCCCTTGAAAGGGAACTATTTGCTTGATCTCACAGTGGGACCCCATGATCGTCCTAATGTGAAGCCTTCAGTAGCCTCTGTTTTGAAGCAAAAGTGTCTTCTGCTGCAACGTAAACAACGTCTGTTTTCTGTTTTCCATTCTCTGTTTCTATTTATGACTTGCTCTGGGTGTATGCAATTTTAATAAATGTCCCCTTGTGTTGGAAAATGGATGAAAGTGAGTATCTATCCCCAATCCATGTCATGAAATTCCGTCAATAATTTTATCTCTATACCAGATCTTCCATCAAAATCCTCTAAACTTTCTTCATAGGAAAGTATGTATGTACTGCATGGATTTACGGGTACTTATTCATGTATGTCTATTTGTACTTGAATTTGCCATTTTATAGGTATTCCATGTGTGCATGGGGTCCCAGATGTTCACCCTCTTATGTCCGGACGGGAACATCTTCGACGAGCAAATTCTGGCCTGCAATCAATGGTCGAGGGTCACTTGTCGAACGTCTTCAAACTTTAACCAAGGACTGGAAAGTCAGTCGAATGATCTCGAGGACCAGCAAATTTCGACTACGGCGCGATCGCATCCACAACAGAGTAAGATAGCAACTGCTGTGCCCTTCCAGGATGTAGCCTTCTCGCACCCAACAGCGAAAACTCATCTGCCCCCGCCGGCACAGGCACAACACCGGCACCAGCAGGCTCGGGTGTTTCCTCAACAGCTGGATAGGCCGATTCCAAATCCAGAATTTTCCCAGCAAACAACAGTTTATCCTCCACAAGAGATTCCTCGAACTCGGAACAACCCAGTCTTTCAACAGAATTCACAGCAAAATATTCCGGTTCTTCCGTTTCAGCAAACCTTCCCTAAAAATATCCAAGAAAGCAAACAACATCGTGGCGGTCAGAATCTCTTCCAAGTTGTCTCAAATGTGCAGAACGCATCTGGCGCCCAATTCTTCCCTAGACCATCGGACAGAATACCCCAAATAGCAGGAAACTACCTCGAACAAACTTTCCCTCCGGGATTGCCCACAGGCTTGGGAGCTATCCCCACGACTCCCAGGAATTTTGTTCAACGAGAAAACTTTCCCCCAAATGATCCCATCTCATCGGCCACGGATCCTGCTTTTGAAGGAGAAATCGTGAACGCCGTTTCGGGGGACCTCGGTTTGGAAGAAGAGGATGCTCCGCCCTTCTGGATCTCGGACAAGATCGTTCCGTGGAGGAACTCGCAGCAAGATGACCCGGTCGTAGCCATCCCTACGTTCTTGGAGAAACAGAGGCTGGAACCTCGAGAACGAGAACCGGAGGTGACGACCTTCAGACCTCGTAAGGTGGTTCGACACCTGGTGCTCAACACGGTCGACGGGACCAAAATCGTCATCTCTTTCCCAGTCGTGGAATATCCGGAAGGAAACAGTCAGGAGAGCATCTTGGTCGAAGGCGAACAGGAGCAGCCTCATCAAGGTGAAAATGTTTCCCCTTCTCGTGACGAATCCACGGTGGATCGACCTCTCTACGTCGACTCGTTCAACTTGGCCTCTCCTGAGAATCAGCTCCAAACCAGAACGATTCATTCTCTGGGCGATTCACTTTATCGAGGGGATGTCTTCCCTTCGTCGATCACGACCCAAGAAAAACCTCTTGTTGCATCTTCGTTCTCTGGTCAGCCAAAAACATCGGCTGAAACTAACCGCAACCTTGCATCGAACCATGGGACCCCGGAAAATCCATGGCATCCCCTGCCCCCAGCTGGAAATGAAAACCACGTGGAATTTCAGTCACCTTCTCGACTGCGACCCCGACAACGTCAGCAAATCGGCCATAAAGAGCAAACCGAACTACTGCAGCAGCAGCTCACCGAACAGCAACTATATGATCAACAGCAAGAAAATAAAGGACAGAACCGAGACGAACATCAGCTACAACTTCACGATCGGAAACAGGAATCATTGGGCCCTCAGGAAACTCCTTCTCAGGTCTCTCTCCGGAATCCTAACTTGGTGACGGTAACGGTGAGACCTCCGTTGCAGTCCCGAAGGGTGCAGCAGGCGACGATCGGGGGTTTCAAAAACTTGAAGCCGGATCAGAAAAACTCGGCTCTATTCATCAACAGACGTCGATTGGCCTCGAATGGCACACCTCAACCCCTAATAGCTCCTCATGGATCCAATGAAAGGCCGGACGACGTGGAAGCTCAATGGATCACCCTCACTCCTCCTCCTTCCACTGCACATCAGTGACGTCACCATCTATCTCTAGTCGCATCCGAGTCCTTCCAGTGAATCGACTATGCAAGTTGTGTGCCTGCCATACCTCATTATGGGATTTTCCAATGTACGTTTTCCCGCTTTTCCTTCGGAGGAGAAATGGTTATATGACGTTACAGTTGGATCGAATTCGGCTTATGCCAAGAGTGGGACGAAGGGATTTTCATTTTGATGAAGGGCTGAAGCCCCTACTTAAGCACCTGCAATAGTCACGTATTCTAAGGAACCAGGGAATAAAAAAGAAAGGGTTTTCAAGACTGAACTTTTTCCACATTTTAGTCATCTGCTCTCATAATATAACATATCGAACGATGATGACGGCATCAAATGACATGGAGTAATGCCTGGAACGACGTAGATTGAAGGAGGCCATCAGCAGGAAGAATTAAACGTCTTGAAACGCCAGCAGATCTCGGACTTTGTTGGCGAAGCTGCATGGACATCACATTCAGGTTACAGAAATGCGACGTTAATGAATCGGCTGGCCCAGGTAATGTTTAGATGGTACAGAATGCGTCATACGTCCTCTGGCGATCCGGAAGGTGCCAACGATACGTCTTTTCTCATCCTCTCCTACGGGCGTACTACGTTTGCAGACCGTAACAAAGCGTACGTCATGATTACTCGATGTGACGCAGTCGGAGGAGTTAATACCCACTGTCCGTACGTTTTCGCTTCATTCGTTGCCGCCAGGGTCAGCTTTAGCAGGTTGGAAAGGTTAGCAGTTGCCTAGGACACTATAATTTAGGGTTGGCAAAATAGGACGGAATTTATCAAATAACATTTTCAAATGAACTAAACTTGACTATCAATCCTGCCATTAGAAGAGGTGAATATTACGAATGCACGATGTGGGAGTTCGTAGACTTCACCACCGAACTCCCCACCGAGGCGTTGATCCTGAACCAGCCCGAGGACCTGCACAACTTCTGCACCCCTCACAAGGAAGGCCATTTTTTTACTTCTCTAGAGCAGCGAAATCCCCACAATTTGCAAGATTAACCTTCATGTGACAAGCTTCCCGTTACCTTCCGACAACATTTTTGGCTTTGGAATGGCAATCTTATGCGATAGTTCGCGCAACCATCATACAGTAGTGACATTACGTGTTATGTAGGGAACGTAGACAGGTTGCACCTTGAAAAGTCATGCAAAAGAGATACTGATTTCGAAAAATTCTGTACTTTGTTCACTGTCTGACCCGCAAACGAAGTGTCTCGATCCAACTCCAGCCATCCTGCGCGCGATGAGAGAACTCCAGACTTCATATTTTTGCCTCCTCTTATTCTCATGATACTAATGGACCGTCGATATTGTACCGTAGCTATATGCTTCCTCAGAAGCACCAACCTATCAACTACTCCATCAAGCCTCCATTGTTCTTGATTGATATCGTCTTACCCATATACAGTATTCTGGACGAGAGTATCGCTAGAATTTATTTTCAGTCTATATTGATTGATGGGTGCAATCTAAATGGTAAAAAGAAACTAGGAAAAAGCAGCCGGAGAAGGTTATTACAATTCCGATAATTGACATGGCGGATGTTATTACTGAAGGAAGCTTCGCTCGTTCCACGCTATCTATCGGTCCTTGAATCTACCTACACCTTGACGTACAGAACCCGTTTTTATTTAGCACATGCCATTCAGGAAGTTTCCTCTCTCGAGTTATTTTTCCTCTATCAAATCGCTGGACGCCGGCGTACGAAGGAGTTCAGGTTCTTTCCCTGCTCGGGGGGATCAACCAGATCAGAGATGTTTGCTATACGGATGACCATCTGGAAACGCCTGGAAGACATCGTGCATCGGATACCAACAATTTCCAAATTATTAGATTTTCCGCTAGATAGGACTATACAGGGTGTTTGAAAATAAACCTCATTGGTGTTTTATTGAGACATTAAGCACTCTTTCCTCAAAACCACATCACCAACACGTACGGGAGCACACTTGACAAAATTTCGTTGTGTTCGCATTAGGCCTTATTGGTTAAATTATCAATTGTTTCCGAAACGAAAACTCTCTTACGGCGTTGCCGTGTTGTGAACGTGACGTTCCCCAGGTATAAGTGATTGCTGAAGTCGCAATTGCACACGGCGATGACTTGCCGCTTCCAATATGCCACCAGTTCTCCGGCAAGGAGAGGAAGAAGAAACTCTTATTCCAAAATTCACTCGCCTGTGACCTATGTTACTATGTTGACACTGCCCCAGGGCAAGAACTGAAAGGCCTAAAATGATTTGCTCTCAAAGACACTTCGTGAGTTACGTGGGAAATTGTTACATCGGTAACGTCATAGATTCTTCATAAAAGAAATTACTGATAATTTACCTAAAAGGGCCTCAAGTGAATTTAACGGAATTTTCGCCAAGAGTGCTCCCGTGTCTTTGATATGTATGGATGGCCATGGTTCATGAAAAAGTACAAAGTTTTTCTACTCATTCAATAAAATTTCAAAATAATATTAATTTTGAAACATCCTGCATATTGCCAAAATTATAGTAGGCAAAGCCCTTTTTGAGATCGCTCAAGAAATCTCATTACAATTGAATGCATAAAGCAACAGTTACCCGCTAAAATTCGCAGGGCAGTATTAAGATTCCATGAGAGGATCACACAGGAGAAAGAAATCGACGTCTGAAGCATCGTCTGCGGAAGAGGGCATTTAAAATATTTTTTGAAATAAGTATTAAGGGTCGTAATTTTCTTGTATTTCCTATCATTTCACTCTGAACACACTCTCAGTTTTGATCTCACTTCATTCTCCCATGGAATAAACTGTAATCCTGTGCACATATACTAAATAAGTGATTTTGGATTATGCCTTCCTTAACCCTTTGAGCCACGAATTTACAATTTCTGATGTCATAATTTTTCTTTCATAGAACCTGTCAATTCCAACAAAGTGATTTCAAAGTTTCGAATTATACCCCTAGATCTGTGGTCAGCCATTACAAGTGGTTTCGCCTTGAAATCACCGTTCCTAGGGCAGGGAGAAAATAATGTAAAATAAAGTAAAGGTGGTTACACGGTGCAGCCACCTCGCCTCAAAGGGTTAAATGAGGGAGAAATCCAAGAGCTTGGACTCTGACGAGAGAGGCGTCAGATATGATTGAGGTCCCTCTCCTTTCACGCTCTATCGGAGGGAAGATAAGGCCAAAAGAGTATGTGGGAGAAGAGGATTGGTACACAGAACGGGAGAGAGACCTTTATCCTTTTGTCCGCACCATTAAGAGGATGGAGATCATTCCCGGGGACTTAATCGTCGTTGTCCCTCGAGCGGAGAAACCCATTAACTAAGTGATGGAGCCCGAAAGCAATCCCCAACACCTGCCCTATTTTTTTTCTCTCCCTCATACATCCACATAGCATACTCGTTCTATGGGAACTTGACCAATCGGATGATCGGATGAGGATGACGTCATCGCTCCTCGACCAACGAGGAAGCGAGAACGACGCCTTTCGGACCTTTCTTTACGTCTTCCAGAGTCTTCTATTCCCCGGAGCGGGGGGCTTCATAGAGGAACTGCAATCGCTTTGCAGATGTTAGAATAATTCACAAGAGTGCAGATGTTTTTATAAAATTTTAACATGAATAGCAACATGAATAACAAGAATATGTTCGACGCCACGAGCGTCGCATTCAAGAATGTTGTTCAATTCTATGATTAAGTAATTTCTTTCGCCTCAAAAGTAGCGCTCCGTCGAAGGTTTCGGGACTTCACAACTTTAGATTAATTTTAATTCTTTATCAATCAAATGACAAAATTAATCATCAATCTCGAGAAACATGCACATATCGTGAACATCGCTTTGCAGGTGTTGAATACCGAGTCTGATATTTCATCTAGTAAATGAAATTATTCTGACTGGACAGTGAAGTGAAGACGAGTGCGTGAATCGCGACAAATTCATTTTTCGCGAACAGCATCAGGTAATATTTCGCAGTTCATGATGTCTGGTCTCGAGCGAGACTACTTGACAAGATCTATCGTCTCGAGGGGGAAGATCCTGGAAGCGCTGATCCCGAGGGAAGAGAAAAGCCAGACCATGTCAGAATCCTGATGAGGAATTCATATCATGACAGGGAATGAGAGGGGGAGGGCTAAGGTACAGATGCTCCCATTCCCACGCTCCGAGAGAGATTGAAATACATTTTCCAGGCTGACATCTCTCCGTGCGCGTCAAGTGGTTAATCTCCCTATTGATCCGTGTCGGGTTCGGGGTGTGACGTCATAAATGCTTTATTTTTCCGGGGCATTTGCATCAAATCCCCTAAAGCGGACTAGGCACTGCATGGCACTGCATATAAAGGATAGGATTACCCCGGAAAGCTATTCTCGGATGAAAGCCTTCAAGTGAATCAAGCCACATGTACTGCGGCGACATGGAATACTGTGAAAGTATATTCTGGAAGCATGATCATTAAACAGCGTCACCCATTCAATTAAAGAAGGGAACCGACGCCTTTCCCACGTTCACGAAAGAAAACCTTTGCCGTAACCTTCTTCGCGCTAATGTAAACATGACAGCAAGAGATGAGCGATACAGCAGATTACGTAGTGCTCTGCACGTCGAGAAGAGACCTGGATCATGTCACCTTTTGTCTCTCATCAGATGATACATTGCACCAGACACATACACTTCATGCGTCGAAAGCGTTGCAGGATATGTTTCGCACCCCTAGTTATTTTGAGATTCGTGGTTCACTGAAGCTTCCATGACAATTACCACTAGTCAAAAACCTGTGCTACGAAGGAAACTGTCAGGTTTCACGCTCTCCCTCGCCAAATAAAAAACCTTAGGAGACCCGCATTTGGGAATTATGGCGACTTTAAATTCTAATAGTTATATAGACATAACTAAGTATATGAAAATGGTGCAACTTTTTCTATCCTCGCGGTTGCTCGGCTCCGTTCGCATAGAATCATGAGATCTCCTGGCCTCTCACTGACAACTGAGCCATGGAACCATGGAAGTCTCGTAGACTTCTTTCCTGAGATGCGGTCATTGTCATTCATAGCTCATTCGCGAAGTGGATGAAGCATGCTGGTTTAATCTGCCCGGATAAACATTTTCGCTGACCTGATATTCCATCAGGAGTTCTGCGAAACGTGTGCCTTAAACGAATTTCCTGCATGGAATCCATTCGACTGCGAAATGATATTTTCATTCCGATACTATACGGGAACGACAGCTGCTTCATTCAGTTCGTGTCTCGTCCAGAAATTTAAGGAAAATCAACATTCCTGCTACAACTGCGTAATTCGTCAGAATCGAAATGAAATATGGAAAACAGGTTTGAGCGAGGAAAGCATTAGGATGTCTCATGCTGCTGTCAGTGACGGATGAGATCTCAATCGCCGGAAAGGTTTCTCTGTGGTCCACCCTTACAGACAACAGTGGACATCGCATTACGGTGGCATGAGACGAGCCTCGGAAGTATTGTCCGAATGATATCCACACGACTCGACCATATATCAAACGAGAAGAAAGTATCCATCCAGGCCTGTGGAAAATTACAGAAGAGGGGGGGTCCATGTAATGAAGAGACGTTTTCATCAAGATCTCCCATGAGTGATGATGGTGTTGGAGCTTTGAAAAGCCATGCACTGCACCGCTGAATGCGTGCGATCGGCCACACCTGGAGGTATATACCACTCCACTTTTTCCCTCTCTTCCTCTCCCCCTTCGTAATATGAAGAATGACCTCCCAGCTGCGCCCAGCTCATCAGTCATCTTCTGCATGGACAAGGATCTTCTCGCAAGACCCGGCTAACGACTTCCACCTCCGGATCCTCGTGAATTCCACATCCGGAAAGGAGTAGGCCCACGACACGAAACTACATTTCATCTCTGCAGACAAAACGTTAAAAAAATATATAGGTTTATTCCATCTCCGAGTCGGTAGCATTTTCCGATGAGTGGTGGAGGGCGAACCAAATGTGACTGGACACGGAGTCGAGGCTTGGTCGAGGAGTCATGGCCTGCTCAGGGACAGGACAGGCTAGCTTTGTATTCCGCGAGTTTTCACTCGATCGAATGATGACAAGACCGAATAAGCATTAGCCCTTTTAGTGCCACGCTTTCGGACGAGGGCGTGCGAAAAGTGCCACGCGTGTTTAGGTAAAGGTCCACCACCAGTGTGGTGGACCAACACTGCTCCGTTAGCCCTCTAAGAGTCTAAAGAAAAGGCAGCGAGAAAATTTCGCGGCGGAAATGTTGACCCATGGCAACTTTCGCACAACCAGGCCCGTGGCACTAAGCGGGCTCTTAATATTCGAGGACGAATTTTCGCAGTGAAGTAGTGGCATTATGAAAGACGGGTGTGACGACGTGCCACCCTCGTGTCACACCCGATATGCTGCTCGACCTTCCCTCCCCCCTTCACTTCCCATAAGAGTACAGAACAAGTTGTGGCAACGTACGTTGATGGAAGTCCTACGACTTAGACCTAGCATCGAGTGCATGGGGCTTCAAAAGCTCTATTTCAACATTCAACGAGATAGAGGATCCAAGCACTTTCACTAACATACGATCTATTAGCACTACTTGAGACTGGCCGCATGCATAAACAGAAATGCTTCTTCCATGAATCGTTTTAACAGTTCACCAAAGGTTTTACAAGTCACTGGGTTCGATTTGGCAGTTCTCTTTCAATTGCCGAACTTCGCGTTGCACTCTGACGAGATAGTGCTTCCCATCGCCACTGTAAATTGTACTACCCCCCCCCCCCCCCACCGAATTAGAGGCCCTCAATAAATAAGCACGAGCTTAATCCGAAAACCGGAAGCGGTTTTTCGCTGCGTACCACAGCACCACTGAGTGTTTGTCGCGTTCTTGCAAAAGTACTTTATTTTATGAAAAATATACGCTATAGCTAACCACGAAATATTATTTTCTCTGATGTTCCAGTAAGTTTCCAGACCAACAATGGAGACCTTAGAAAATGCACGGCGTACCTGTTGGTTTGACAATCACACGACACTCGGTTCGGTCTATCTTCACAACGATCCTGATTCTCACTCTAAAAAATAGCAAAAACGGTATCTCCGACCGAGATGAGCCCACTGTCGTCGGACGAGACGAAAGTTCCCATGACGGGATCTCCCTGTTTTGCATGCTTGGGAATCGTGTCTTCTTTCAGCGTGTGAAACTTGCGGAGCAAGACGTACGGTTGATGGTCGGGGCGCACCTTTCCCGTATCCGGATTCACATTCACGAAAGTGCACCTGGTGGCCGGAATAACGGGGCTGAATATCATGTCATTTATCCGGAATCGACCCCAAGCTTCCTCGGCGAACGGAGGACAATGATCCACGACGATGTTGGGTCGAAAATTCCTTGCCGTCGCTTCTGGATATCCTTTGTCTTGGAGCTCTTCGTTTAAAGCGACGACGCTTCCTTCGTTCACGACGTGAAATGACGACATGTAGGCGAAATGCGCATGATGATCCGGTTTCAGCGCGTTCAGTGAAGCCTTGAATTCGTGCTGCTTTCTCTGGCTTTTCTTCCAGGGATGGTACACCAGATGAGCCTTCTTCACTTTGCTCCCGGATTCCAGCAAGTAACGAGAAATCCAGTCGGAAGCTTCTGGGCCCATGTCTAACGCTTCCACGCGATCCATCTCGTAGACGTCGACCGTGAGCCGGGACGCTTTGCTGCATCTGTCTGCCAGATCCAGACGCAAACTCGGCATCCCGGGTGCATCCAGAGTCAGGAAACCGGGTTCGTCGAGTTTCGGCTGGATCGACACGAGCCACGGTTCGGTTTTCCCGTTCACCTTCGTCCCGTCGGGCTCCACGATGAGGAACGTCCGGTCGCCGACACCGTTGAGTTCGATGCCTCTCGGAGTGCAACGAGCCTCGTCCACTCGGATGCCCCCGCAAGAAGTGACCGGATAGAAGAACAAGCTCGTCACCCGTGCGACGGGGATGGACACTCGCTCTCGGGATTTCTTCGTGTACCACAAGTAGCTGAAACCGAGCACGGCCGCAGTCCCCGTCCCGGCGGCAAGAAGCTTCGAGTGCACGGACTCCATCTTCCTTGTGGTCCCAGCTCGACTGAGAGAGGCTAAGTCGAACGAGGCAGGCACACCGAGAGATATGCATTGGCCTTGGCCTTCGGCGTAGGCGACGAGACGACGGCATTCCTGTTTTCCTCTTGTCCCCTCGGGGTATACAGGGAGGTGCAACAAAAAAAAAACACGCGTCCTGTTTCACGCTTTATAAAAACTTAGTGAAGGAATGCTTTTTTTTTATTTAAAGAAAGCTGGAGAGGGAATTTAAAAGGAAACTCACGATTCCCTACCATCTCTAGTCTTACTGCAAAAAAAATTTCCCATTCAGACCTTGCTTTCTCAGCTGAGACCTAAAGGTACTGCACAACCGAGTATACTATGACAAGAACACAGCCTTAAAAAGAAAACCCAACCTGTATGGCATCAGGGTAGAAAGAGATTTGTGGAGCAGTGCCGAAATCTCACCGACCTCATCTCTGAAAAATGTTTAATTTTCTGGCTGCAGTTCGAATGACTGTTGCTTTTTATACAGACGACCTGGACACGTTAAACCTTCAGGAACAAAATATTCAGTGTTTATAATTGTGGGCTGAAAAAAAAACTACTAACCTAGAACTTCCACAGTCGGTTTCATAAGTGTTAAACGAAGCGTTATTCTTGCGCCACCCGGTATTAACTTCTTCTTTTTCTTCCTCTCCTCGTGTTTCTCGAGACCTGCTTTGGCAGGTGCGGTATGCGACGATCTGTGCGACGATTTTGATAGGTACCGGACGTGAACCATCTTTTTTTAGAGGATCCCTGTCGCTCTGTCGTCCATGATCTCACATCATGTGATGTCTGCACGTACCGATCGAAAGGGGGGAAAAAAGTTCCCTGGTCTCGGGATGCCCATGAATATGGAGGCCTCCAGAGAATGGAATACCGAGAAGGGAGCACTCTTTCGCTATCAGCCAAACAATGGAAAACCCATCGTGACGTGGGTCTTCTATTTTTAGTTCACTATTTCGCAAGACCGAGATCCAGCGGGAATTAGCGCGTCTGGTGCGAAGAAAACGTCAGCATGCGTCAGGCCTGGCGGAACTCGTAGGCTGTGATGTGAGGCTTTGTGACGGCTACGAATGGATCCGTTGGAAATGCAACTTTGCGAAGGATTTCCAGGATTCTCATCGAGGGACTAAGTATGACGTCTTTTGTGGTTTCCGAACGTATCGCTAAGAAAGTCTCGCGGATGACGGAGAGATACACCTGTGGGCAGTCACCTCGCCGTGCAGCAAATTTTTCTTCAGAGAGAATTAGCATATAAAAAATGAGGAAATACCGTTGCAATGCCAGAGTCACTCTACACGCCTTGCGACCCATTCCTGGACGGGGAAACGATCGGCGTGTGTCATACTTCCTGTGTCCTGCGGAAACTTCAATTTGCTTCGCAACGACCTTTCAAAAATATAGGCATATGTAAAAAATTTGGGTCATGCAGAGTCCTAAGAAGAAAAAAAAAAGAGGTATTTCTAAAAATCATAACCTAAAGTACAGCATAACAAAGGTGTAACAACTTCATTGAAAGCAGCTATAATATATAACAGTGTGAAAATTTTTATGGATTAATAATAAGCATTTTTATTTTTCTCAAAATGTTGACTTGCCAGAATTTGTAAAATGAAATCACACAAAGCACTGCTTGTCAAAAAAAAAGAGAGAAAAATCGGCTTTCTGAATCTGAAATCTTAAAAAAATATTATACTTGGAAAACCTCACATTCGAGATAATAATTCTCTCCAAGATGTATCAATGTCAGTTATACTTCGTTAGTTTGATCGTAAAATAATTAAAATAATTAACTTTCATGATTTACTGCAATACTCTCATCATTACAAGAACATGAAGGACAATTTGGCGTAAGAATGCGCGGTTCCTGTGCGTTTGTTTCCCATGGTTCTCTTGCGGAAAACCACAAGTCTCGGCATACTGCAAGCAATGACCGCAAACAGTGAAATAGAATATCATTCCAAATATTGGAAACTTGATTGTTCCTAGAGCGGTCCTAGGTCGTTGTTTCATCGATGCCATCACAGACATGCCCGATCGTTCACCTTGTCCCGCCCATGGTTGGTTATCGATGACAACTTCTTCCAACTCGGTCCTGGACCGATTGGAATCGTGTGTTGGAGTCAAGTCATGCTTAATATTGGATTCAGCGACGTCTGGAAGAGTCGTTGCGCATTGGGGAAGAGTCGTTGTTCGGTGGGAAAGGAATGATCCTCTATCGGTGGGCAATATTTATGTTCTAATTTCTGGATATCTGCTTTCACATCCTCTTTGCACCGGACCGAGTTACCGATGCCTCAGTTAATGATTGGTCACCACACATGAATATGACCCTCCCCCGATAGTATTTGCGAAATCGTTCCACGGTCGTCTTTTGATCCCGTCCCTGTCGATGAAAAACAAAGTCGAACGTGGATTCGTGGTCGAAAGCAACTCTCGTTCACTGCGTCTCGTGCCAGTCCGCTCGTCTCCCCGCCCACTCTTGCGTGCACCTCATGTTCATCGCATTCAAGAGTGGTTTCCTGGCTGCTCTGCATTTCTTAAAAACTAGGTCCTTCAGATACCAGCTGAAAAATCGACTCGAGTGGGTGCAGAGACGTGTCGACTTGGACGATGCGCGTCGGCTGGGACGAAGTGCAGTGAAGAGTTGCTTTCAGCGACGAGTCGCGGTTCTGCCGATACATCGAGGCAAGGAATATTGGCTCGAATATGAGATTTTTCAGCCAGAAACTTTTTTTGTTGGCCAGTAGTGTATGCCGAAAATGACCACCGAGCCTCTTGATGCACTCCCGCCTTTAGTTGCTCATAATTCCAATGACCCAATTCCACGTCTCTGCTTTTGACCATCCATGATGATCCAATGTCCCGAGGAAACTCACATTTTGAAGAAATCACGTGATCGCGGAAACGGTCACGAAACCACTCCAAATCGTATGAGGGATGGATTCATCGTGTTTGCTTAAACCACAAAAGTCTTGCTTAATTTTGCTTCTCGGTGTAAGCCGACATCGATATTCGCAGTCGCTGCCCATTCCTACTCATTCCCAGGCCAAAATGAGCTAACGAGAGGTTACTGAAGGGTCGCATTTACAAAAATAAGCCAAAACGTTGAGCATAGACTGAAAGAGAACATGGAGATGATTATCCTCGATATGACCCCAGGAACAAGGAATCCGGTCTTTCAAAATAAGGTCAGTCGAAGGCAAGACTACACCGATAGAACACGGCAATAAATAGCAATAGGTAAACACAGCAATTGCTTGGAATTAAATTATTATGCCTTCCTAATGCTTTGGGTTTTGATTTTTCGAAACGGGTCAATGATTTTTTAAAAACCTTTCATGACAGGAAAAATGTCAAATATAGAAGACGGGAATAAAAGTGATGATTCCTGTTCAGATACATGCCTATCTCTTGTTCGACACATGTACAGTAGCGAGCTAAATTTAATCGACACGCGTAGAAGAACCAGAGCCTGATACGGTCTCATAAATGGAGCACAAAGGGATCCTCACCCCCTACAGTTCATTAGCGATTAACCACCGGGTGTGAATGCACGATCCGGAGTAAACACGAGTCGAAGAGCCGACCCTTTACAATGGATCACGGCTACGCGAGCAACAAGCCAGATGTCCGGGTTTTCATGATTCATTTTCTCGGTTCACCGACTCCTGTTGACACAACAGGTGTGAGGGAGTCCGAATGACGCTTCCCGACGAATTCGTGGCGAATGAATCCGTCTGATCGTGGTGAACCCTCCCATTTAGACCCTCCACGGTCGATATTCCTTTCTGCAATGGACCCATCCTGTGCTTACTCCTTTTTCTCCCATCGTTTGCTTCCACCCTTCGATATATTTCGGCCATCCTTTGAAATAATAACTTTTTTCCCATTTCGCGCTAAGACATTCACGTCAGAATTGCAACTCCAATGCCTTTCCGTAACGTGACAAAGTACACACGCGAAATCGATTCCGTGCAGTCGAACGTGTCCAGATGAGCAAATTTAAAAAATGGGGGTAAGTCGTTCCCTGAACCATATTTTTTTACTCGTGGCATCGACAACTAGATGGAACGTGCTTTAAATCAACTTCGCCTGCAACTAAAACCTCCATCAGCTGATTGCCATCGCCTTGTGAGTGCTTTAATTCTAATTTTGTCCACTGAAGACCATTCACGGAATTCTTCCACTCCTGCAGTCCCGCGATCGAGCATATTGATAGCTTGTAATTAACAGAGGCTATGCTTTCGTTCCTTGATAGCTGTAACTTGGAAGCTAATTAGAGGAAACGACATAGTGCACTCTTCCAACTAGAGAGGGACACTATTTTAGCTGAAGACTTTGTATAGGATGACTTTTTGGGAACTTCGTGAGCTACATTGTTCGCTAGGCTAGGTCGTATCTGCGTGCAACTGAGCAACTTCAACTTTGAACTCCATAGGGATTACAAATCATTAGCAAATTGTTGTCCACATCATGGAAAGTAATTCTGCGCATCTGAATCTTTCGTATCGTGGTATGCTTCCTCGAAAATTTATATTCAGGAAGAACTCTACCGAATGACAGGAAAAAAGATAAAGCTTGTGAAAAAAAGTACTTATGCGGACAAACGAATGCAAGCAGTGGAGCACGTGCCCATTTATTCCCTTCCTTTCTGACAGCTGCAGGGGATATAGAAGGATGGCTCCGATGAAGTGGTAAGTTTTCTTTCCTTCTCTCGCGGATCATCGTCCCATCAAGGGAAAGTCCCGAAAAGTGAACGGCAAACAGAGAGGAAAAATCCAGGGTATCGACACTTGTTTAGTCACGGACTAGTGCTCCAATATTTTGCGAACGTGCCGAAAGATGGAAAAAAAAGGGGAGATCAAGAGCTCATTTGGAAAATAAAAAAGGGCTTGTGTATGACTTGGCGGGGGCTAAGCTATATAGCGATAGATGGGGGGAAGGGGGGGGGATGCTGGGAGATGCCACACCTGGGCCGGTTCCCACATCTCCCGGGGCTCTGCTTTATTAAGGGCATCTCAGGCAGCATCCCAGCCTGTGTCAGTTGCCCTTCATCCTTCCATGTGACTCCTTCCTCCTCCCATCACCCTTCTCTCTATGGGGACAGGTCAGGGGTCAACTCCTTCACTCTTTAGCTTCACTTCACCAAAATCTTCAGATATTCATCGAACTTTGGTTCAGGTAGTATCGAGTGTTGACAATCGAGTACATCTCTGAACATTGTCGAGAGATCATTCCTTACCACTCGATCATACTCCATCATCTTTTCTGGGGAAGTATTCCTGCCCTAAGTTGGTTCAAGAGGGAAACCTTTTTCCATCAAGAGGTCATTAGATTGATTGTTTGAATCTTTTATACTGATAGGAAACTGTCAGTTCAGACCGGACGCGCCATTAAGGACACCGATTACTTAAGCGAAATGTCTAAAATTATTTGCGCCAATTCGATGGTTTTTCTAAGGTGAAGGTTATGCGTTTTAATTAGTAGAATTCGTGCTATCAGCATATAATGGCAATTATGTACTTCTTTGTCAGAAAAGGATGAGGACATCACTTTTCGCAATGTACTGTATGTTTCATGATCTTAAAGAGCCGAATTCTTACGATCCGACCTGTTTCTATAGGGGATCGTCTTCTAGACATCCCTTGTAAGGTTTGTGGTGACAGGAGTTCCGGCAAACACTACGGAATCTATTCCTGCGACGGTAAGACATTTTTATGAAAATTTCCCTACGATCCGTTGAGACTCCGAGAACTGGCAGCATTAAAAACGGGATGGGTGGGTAGGTTGTTCGGGGTTTTTCAAGCGAAGCATCCACAAGAGCCGAGTGTATACCTGCAAGGCACAGGGCGACGCCAAAGGGAAGTGTCCCATCGACAAGACTCATCGGAATCAGTGTCGGGCCTGTCGACTGCAGAAGTGCTTCCGGGCAGAGATGAACCGAGATGGTGAGTCTCATATCTCATCTTTCAGCGTGACTTCTCCCTCTCTCGCTCTCCGGTTCTGTACATCTTACCTACAGGTTTCTCTGTCTGCATTACGTTTTAGGCCTGCCACTTGAAAAAATATTGTACTCCAATCTCAAATATTACTCAAATTATTGCAGAGCTTTGGTGTAATTTGCCATAAGGACACAGAACGAGTCAGGCTATGATAGTCTTTATGGAAAAAAATTAGTGCGCAAAATCATTATTTTATCGCTATTTTTAAATTTGCGAACTCCTTTCAAGAAATCACTTAATAAGTCATGTCACTTGTCACCTCCCCATGGTCAAAAACTGCTACTGCTTTCTGGACGCCTTATTTACCGGTTGGTAGTGCCTCTCGATAAGTTTTGTGAAAGTTCACCGAGATATTGCGATTGATTCAGTTCGAATGTTTCCGAGTTGAGTGAATTACCCCCGTCTCTACTGACAGCAGGCATTAGGGGAATGCGTTCCCCCCCCCCCCCATTTAAAGGGGAGTTGAATGGAGGGCACGAAATCGCCGGTTCTCGATTTTCTTGATAATCCTTTACCAAAACGACCGAAGAACCCCAAGAATCAAATTTACCTTCCCAGGTTCAAGCATAGTTCCGCAGGATTGCCACGAGTACCAAAACTTCATAATATGCCACATTCCTCTCAAAACGAACAGATAGTTGGTTTTTTTCAATGGCCTCCACTTCAAAAACGTCATTTTGGACATGGAATTCGGTTTCTCAGTCGTTCAAACAGTGAATTAGGGTAAATTTAGAAACGACTTTACCCATTGCAGACTTACGTCTCCCTCTGCTCACACATTTCTTGTATTGTAAATGTCCACATTTTGCATGTGTTTCGAAACTAAGAAAAAGAATCGATCCAGTGAAGATTCCCGGTTAAACAAACTAATACGGTGGAAATATTTTCTTCTGTTGGTGTACCGAGATAAGGGGAGGAAAACCTCTTGGAATGGAACAATTTCTTTTTTCACGATCGGACAGAACTGTTTCCCAACCTTAAACGCCACCTTCCGTTTAACGACCTCCTTAACAGCTATTCACATCCGGTTCAACGATGTTTGCTTTGGAAGGCTACATATTAACCAAAAAGCAGGACGAGGTTCTCACCTGGGGTGATTAACGGCTGAAAATGTGATGCTGTTCGAGCAATGCTGAAATGAGTACATGTCCGTAATATCCGGATAGAGCACTGTCAGACTGTATTGGAGGCATAGCATGCAATAATTTCTCGGTCATCTCAAAGTTTTTGGGAGTTGCGCTCGAGTACATTATTAATTGGCCGACAGCTAATCTGCAGGGGCATGTGACTCGACTTGAAACATCTTCCTCGCCAAACCAGTCATGACAGGTCGTTGACATTCTCACAAGGGCATATCGAGTGGCCATTACTGAGAATCAAAAGGATGAAATTTGAGTGCTACGGAACTGAGGAATGAGAATACAATGAACCCCCTTGCAGATGGCTGGACGGGTGCGCATTTTTCCCTCATGAATCTGTCATGCATTTTGTTGAACAATGCGAGTCCAACGCTTCTCGAGAGAAAGGACGAGAGCGAAGAGCAAAGGGGCGTATGAAGGAGTTAAGCGGCCCATCTAAACGGAGGAAGTTCTACAGTTGGTTGACTTGCATCGGAAAGCCATTAAGGGCGTGGGAATGGAGCAAGGAGCGAGCTTGTCTCAATCCGATCACCTCTTATTTTGGCTTCCCGACTCTTCTGTCTGTCTTTTGATCCCCACCGTCTCTCCAGTCCTCTAATTTCTATTATTTGCTCACCCGAGTCGAGCTGCCCGGCCGAAGCTCAAGTTTGTCGGCGAACAAGTACTCAAAAGGATTGTTTTAAATTCATATTTTGGAAATTTGCTCCTCCATTCAGTTTTATTTACTGTCGTGCTTTTTAATATTTTCATTTTCTTCTTAACGTTGAAGTTGCTTATTCGTTAATCGTCTCAGTTTCTACTCATTTTATAAAATATATATCGGTAAGAAATATGGGAGTAATATGAATTATTTAGAAACAACAGTAAATGTTCAGTCTGTATTTGGGCTCTGGACAGCCCTGTTTCGTATTTTGCACTGGGGCTTTCAAGGGTAAAAGCAAATAGGAATTGTAGTGGCATGCATTCATTCCAAGTTTTACCCTTGAACGAAGGGGCATAATCAGTAGTGAAAGGATAGCCTTTTTTGACAATGACAGTGCAGATGTCGTAGAAATTCGCTTGCTGCTTCCAATCGAAGTGGCAGATTCCCTTGTTAAAAGAACGCTGCTTTTCCTCGCCCCAGCCGACCTCATTTGAAAATGTCGGAGCTTATGACATATGAGCCCTTTCTTGCAGGACGACGTGTCGCTTTTCTTCGACAATTCCTGTCACTAACCATATAGGCTCATTAGAGGAGTAAAATTCTCTAAGAACAAGGTAAGACTGCGACCCAACCAAGTAGAATACCATTTTAAGTTTTTTCGTGCCTATGAATACCATTTGATTAGGGTTAAAGGGCCTTTTTAAAAATATTTAATGACACCTTATTCATGATGTTGTTATTTGTTAGGAATTTTTATTTGCTAAGCAGCCAGTTATCTTCTAAATGAGGGCATAACATTTTAAAAAGTGACAGCCCGGCGCCTTTGTACGTAGTTTCTATCCATTCTTCACTAATCCGGCGGATCATCAGTTTTGTGCTCCAATCGGTTAATTTTACCCTAGCATTTCTGGCGAGACCAACTTTTCGCTCGTAACTTTATAAAATGTTCTGTGTTAGTCCTACTAGATGGCCTCCTTTTTTTTAAGCATTTCTCGTATGAGCAAGAACGGGAGATTTTCTTCCTAATGTATCTTAGAGATCATGATTGGCCAAAGACGAGTCTTCTGTCTGCATGAGAATTCGCCATGCATTCGTTCATGCGCAAAACTTCATCCCTGTTCTAGGTATACAATTTAGCAGTTACCGAAAAAGCATCCTAGGTTGATGGCAAGATATCCATCTTCAATTGGACCTGAAATAGTATATATCATTCAATTAAGTTATCTTAATTGAATTCACAATCCAACCCTTTGAAAGTTGCTGCAAAAGGCTAGAACTGGCAATCACGAAGCAAAAGAAAAGGGAGGTGTGGAGACAGCAGACCATCGATCCTCGTGCGTGGTGGCGGAGATGGGATCTGATTGGTGGACTGGGGGTGGGAGGAGGCACAGTCGAGACCTCTCATTGGTCAACTTATGACGCCTTCCCATTATTGTCTCCCATGCACACCTGGGTACGTTTCCCAAGCCCACGTCTCGCGTGATAGATGGAGTCCTTATATGGGGAGGCCAGGAGGCTGATGAAGTCTCATCTCGTCCAGTCACGACAGGATCATTACCTCCAGTGAGACGGTAGAGAATATGCTCAGCCTGCCATTCTGGCTCCCATAAGACACACCTGGGCGTTGCGGGCACTTCTCACACTATCTTCTCACCCTCTCGTTCCGCATCCCCATCTCAACGTCCTCAATCTCCACTGTTGGCGCCGTCCATCATGGTGGATGCTGTTCGTGCATGTTGGCCATGGTGCTTATTGACATTCTCGCACTCACGATCTTCTTCATAGATTGAATGACGATACCTGCTTATCACTAACCATATAGGCACATTAGATGAATAAATGATAAGAACACTGAAGGAATGCATAAATTAGGGACCTTTACGAACAGACCATATTTTCACTCGGAACTATTGCATTTTAAAGGTTATCCTACTCGATGGCCATGTAGGTGAGAAGTTAACGTGTCAATATATTTGCCAAACTTCAGAGTAAAAGTTGAAACTCTTGGAAGCAAAGAGTTAGAGGACATTTATGTCGGTCTCTGCGTGCAGGTATGTTTGAGTCAGGAGTCAGGAGTCAGGAGAGTTAGTGATATCAAGAGGCGATTTCGCCCATTTCGATATCACGTGTCGAGGTCGAGAGGAGAGAAGAGGCGCGTGCTTTCCGCATCCAAGTCCATCAAATGCAAGATAGAGGCCAGATACGTGGTCTATTTTTTTTTAAATACAAGGTGACTCATTTGAAAAGTTTACCGATGAATGGTCGTGTACAACATAAACCAATGGACGGAAGAAGCTGAAACTTGATACGTAAACTCAGGGACGTAGCCAGGGGGAGGGTGTCCTGGGTGTCTGGACACCCCCCGAAAAGAAGTAAGATATAATGAAACAAGGAGTATGAGAGGGGGGGGGGGGGGCACTTCGTCATTTCATGAGCCTGAAATAGCCTCACAAGACACCCCCCGAAAATAATTCCTGGCTACGTCCCTGCGTAAACTACTGGCAGCATTGGAGAATGCGAGAAACAAGCATCAGAAAGGTCTTCCTAATACCTACAGCCTCCTCTCCTCGACATATTGACCACAGATCCAGTTTTTTTCTTCAAAATGTTTTATAAGTATGGGAATACTTGTGGAAATCTTTTATTTCACGCTGTTCGTGAGCATGGACCTTGGGGCATGTTGTGGCTTCGACAGTGTGACGTCAAGGCAGCCTCCGCATTGCTTCCGTTTTCATAAAACTAAGAAGAGAGTTCAATTAAGTAGTAAGAATTCAATCCCCCTAGCGAGAGCTGCCATGTTGACTTTCCACAGTCCGCAATCACGCACAGATCTTTTATACTCTTCGTAGACCACGTGACATTCAAATTGTGCGCTGGTGTCACTCTTTTCTTCACGGATTTCAGAAGCCTATGCTTCCTGTAGTTTCAATACAAAGCTTCAGTTTCTTCCGTCCATCGGTTTGTGTTGTACATGACCATTCATCGGTAAACTTTTCAAATGGGTCACCCAATATGAGGCACGGGTGAGTTGTCCACAAAGGGGATGAATGCGTCACAAAATTCTCAATCGAACAGAGGAGCGGGCATGGCACTCGGGACTCATCAAAATACCCTTGGGGGATGATTCCCTGTTCGGGCAGCCACCCTCTCACTCACCTCCACTTCCATTCATGAGTCCGATCGTATATTACGCCCAATAGGCCCCGTGCGTTTCACGTAGACATCTAGACTGTAGACTGCCACGCAACTCTGCCTGTCGTAGGAGATTTCCGACCTCAACAAAGAGTCTAACAATTTTCCCACCAGAGTCAGACGACTTTGTTGACTTGAGTCCGACTGCGATACCTGCCACTGTCACTTCCCATGCATTGACCAAGTGGATACAAGTGCTACTTCTGCAAAACAACCATATTTTTTCTGTCAGTTCTCGGCACGTAACCTCCTCCTTCTGCCAAGGGACAAAATAACTATCATGTCGAGATGGAATGTAGCCATATTGAAATAAATTTCTCAAAAGAAAGTTTTTTTCCGTTTTGTACATTTTAGAAAAAGCTTGGGGTGAAAAGTGTGAATTCGCCTCGCGAGGAGGCACACGGTATAACAGACGAAACTTTAGACCTACTGCTCATCACATGATCTCAGACTTCTTCCATGACCAAGTCCATCTGGGTTTATATTATACTACCAGAATTTGATGCCACGGAAAGGTTGGAAATTTGATACTGATATTGGACATTCTCTACCTCCTCATGAAAGTGTCGTCAAAAGTAGTGAAAAATGCCTACAAGTTGGCATACCGAGTTTTTGGCAGGCAATTAGTCTGCTCCTAGTATTCAGGTACCGGTGTTAAATTCAGATTGTTGTGCATGATTGCAATAATTGGGCCTAGACATAGCCGATTTCACTAGAGACTAGGCGCAGACCCAAAAATACACCTCGCCCGAATCCAAAAGAGGGAAGTGAATTATCAGTTCGAGTCTTCTTGAGGAACTTCTTGAGTGTGGAAAAAACAATGCCACCTAAAAAAAAAATGTTTTTTTCCTTATCCATAGGAAGATAATAAAATATATTCATAATAAATAGTGTACTCAGGAGGGTGCTTCTTACATTACAAAGACTTCTTACATTGTTCCATGCCAATCATGGCGTCAACTGCAAATCCTCTATTGTGATGCATTCGCTAAATTATTTACTCCGTTGAATAATGTTATTTTTTAGGACGAATCTCTTCGCCTCCTTATGATGAGAAATTATGCATAATAGGAAAGCAACATAGTATAACTTGTCAATTAAAATGCAGTTTGCACAATCTTGGAGGGGGAATAATGTGCAATAAAAAGAGGAAATGGGTGTATGACAGTCAGAAAAGGGAGAGAAGATTGGTTATTCTTCATGAAAGTGAATATTTGAACATGGATTCGTCTTAATGAATCTTAATATCATTACGTATTTTGGGGTATAAAACTATCGAGGAAAGTTTTGACCATGAATAGCCTCGAACGGTAAAATATACGCCTCACAATTCGAGGATAGTTCAATTTTTTTTTTTTTACATTTCAGTAATTCTTACTCAGCTTAGGTCAAATTCAATCCTCTATGAGTTTGGGATTATGGCCATGGGGTAATATATATTATCTGTACTTTGGTGAAATGGAAGTACTCTACCTCTTCTTCACGAGTTTGGCATGAAAGTGCCTCTCTTTCTCTTATTTCATGTTGGATTCCTGAACACGGCAGCGGTGCAGCACGAGAGAGGGCCGAGGAAGCCAAAGGGGAATAAAGAAGGATCATCCATGTTGAACCGGTTGTCTCTGGATGGAGTTCCCCGGCTCCCACCCATCCTTCTCCCACCTCCTCCCCCTCCAGTCACTGCATCCACTCTAATCTTTCAACCTCCCTCTCTTCTACAGATACTCCTCGCCGCCGAAAAATATCAGGTGAATCAGAGTCGTTTAGAACATCGTGTCTTGTCAGCAAGTATTTATAGTAGAAGTTCCAAACGTTCACCACCTCACTCAAAACACGTTTGTATGCGATAAACCATGTCTCTCACGGAGATGGTCAAAGTCCCTGATTTTAGTCTCATAAACTGTTAAATTCACGTAGCTTTGATTCCTGACTTTTCGGACTCCTTGTATGCTTCATACATGGTACTTTCCATGTACTCAAATTAACAAGTACCCAAGTACTTACAAGCTGAAAATTAATTGATGAAGTATCTGAATATCTTTTCCAGCCCGAGAAATTTCGGAATTATTAGATTATCAAGGGGGTTCGGGTAATTGGCGTCCTAATTACTTTTCACGTTTCCATCCATTGCACTCTCTTAGCCAGGGGCCTGGCCATAGAGGTCAGGTGAAAAGTGAACAGATTTTCACTCCCCTCGTGTCTGGGTGACGAAACAAGGTGGGTAAAAAAGAAAGGAAGTCATATTGCATTCAACTTTTCTGGGTCTCTTTAACAGATTGGAATGCGAGGTGATTAAAGCTTTAAAATTCACAAATTAATTCCTTACTTGCTCAGCAAATTATTGAATGTTTCTTCAGTAAGTAAATGTGATGGTGGCGTGCATTGCAAGAATCAGTAGGTTCAATTACTTCGATGAAAGTAATTGAGCAACAGTGCTCAATAATGCTCCAAATAATAGTGATGGACTGAATTGTACATAACGTGTGAGTGTGCTGTTCTGTATGTTTGTGATTTCAACGCGTTCCATTGCGCCACACCGGTAAGACGCCCCAGATGTTTCTTTCCCGCAGGAAATCTTGTGGTCGACGAAAGCAACACAAGGGACGTCGCCGATAGGCCAGAATCTATCTTGGGAGACGGCTCAGGTAAGAGCGTTCATGAAGCATCTCAAACCCGAAGTTAATTTCATGGATCTATGCAATGATTTCAACCGCTGATAATCTGTAGGAGACGAGTGCACGAATCCTGTTCATGATGGTTCGATGGGTTCAGACCTTGGGGCCCTTCAGAACTCTTTCCAGAGCAGATCAGGTGAGACGTCATGCGTACTAGTAAAAAAAAATTCTCCTTATACACGTGGCAATCCTACCGCAGATCCGTAAATCATGGCCAGTACTCCGAGAAGTCTTAGTAAAGACAAATATTGCATTATTGAATGCCTTCTCTCAGCTTTTGCCTTTAATTGCTTCTTGATTACTTGCAGTAAATGATGCTTATATCAATAGATTCAGATTTCAGAAGAAGCTAAGAAATAACGTTCTTATTGCGACGCCTGTTGCATGATTGCAAGAAACGTTTGGTTATAATTAGACAGTATTGCTTATTGCAACTGGGAATAGCATTTCCACCACATTCTTTTCACGAGAGCATGTCTGAGCACACTTAAAATGTGTTATGATTGCGTTAGACTGCAATTAAACTCGTAGGAAGTGTAATTGAATTAAAGCCTGGTATTCACGTCATTTCCTATACTAAAGGACTCCTTAAGAGTTAAGGACCCCAAGGGGTTTCCTCGAAGATGATATTTACGTTTGTCTCTTATGAGTTCCTCGAATAAGGATTCCCTAGCAGAGAAAATGATCCCTCAACAGGTACAGAAGACAGTCCATATTCATGTCGTCCTATGGGTGATAAAGACTCTCTTAAAGGCTAAAAAATAGGGATCTCCCCAAAAATAGCACGTCATACCCTTTGGGGATCATGAAACCCATCCCCAAGAGAAGTAAGAAGGTATGAAGGAGTTAGGGAAGCTTTGAGCTGCCCTAGCAGACCCCTGCGAGTTCGTTACGCTTTTTCGGAAAACATTCCAACTTCATTTTTTTTTTCCGTATTTGCGAGCGATAAAAGTTTCTAAGAATCTTTTTACGCTTTCATACAGATCGTCCCCGTGTAGATTTCTGCTATTACATTAAACCTACTGTCATTAAATGCGCGACGTGTTGTAATCATGTTCCAGCATTTACAGGGGAAAAGATTATTCACGAATTTTTGCCAACAAATTTCTCATCCTGCCGCAGATACTTTCACGAAAATTGCACTGTGCAGAGACTATGTTCTTAAGAGACTTGTGAAATGTCATTGTCCCGAGGAAAATTTATGAATAGTTGGTATAAAAAATATGAAGTTAGGTATTGAAAATGGACAGGAGCCAGTGCTGATGGTGGAGTGGCGGAAACGTCTTTTTGCTATTGTTTAATACCATCCAAGCCACATCGAACATCTTTTCGTTCAACTTCAATCGGTTAGCCATTTTTTCAGATGGTTTTCATAACTCTTTCTTTTATTAATAACAGACGAATCAATAGGTATCAATGGTAAGAGCTTTAAGTTACTGAACCCCCCCAATCCTAAAATCCTGCTTACGCCTCCGACGTCAAGCATTTTAATGACAGCCGGTTGAATCTAAGAGTAGAAATCTATAAGGGAGTGATCTATATGTGTGTGCTTGGGGGGGGGGGGGGGATTCTTTGAAATGCTCATAAATGATCAAATGGAAGGGCACAAATCTGAAGAGGGTATGCTGCTTCTGCGAAGAGCGCTATTGACTAGCAAGGATCAACTTAGGAAGGCTGTAAGCTTTCATAACTTCTTACTTCTGCTAAGACTGGATATAAGGATCCCATAGCTAAGGGGTGTAATGTGAATATGACATGTCTAGAGAATCCTTAATTTGCATTCCTCAAAAGGCATTGGTTCTCAACCAGTGGGCCGCGGAGGTGCCGCGGGTGGGCCACGACAAGTATACGTAAATGAAAAAAAATAATTAACTTTTAGACGAACAAAATTACATAGCTTTCAATTCTGTAGTGGGCCTCGGATCACTTTTTAGTTGTTAACACTTTCAGCCCCTAGTAGGAAATCCACTTACTAGCCCTGCAGCCCGGTTGTTTTTCAATAAAAACTTTTTTTAATACTTTGCTAACGAAATATTACTCTTTCCTTTTTTAAATAACTGTATATCAAAAGGGAAATAATTTTTCCATGTTGCCTAGGCTGTTCCAGATATGATAGAACATACAGCAGAGCCATCTACCAAATTGTTATTGAACTAAAAACACGAGAAACACGGTATGCACTAAGCCATAGATCTCCGGTTCCGGGGCTGAATATAAGGTGAGCCGCGGGATCGAAAAGGTTGAGAACCACTTCTCTAGGTCAGCGGTTCCCAAACTGTGGGTCGCGTACATTTTCCCAGTATAAGAAATCATTATATTCGCATCCGCTCAGGATAAAACAAGCCCTGCAGAAAAGGTCGATCTGTTTTCTTCACGTCATAATTACTTTGAAAATACTTCGTTCTGGATCACGTCATAATCTATATAATAAAATCTACTGTGGTCCGGGATGAGTGGTGGTGGTGTTCGGAGGCATATGCGCGTGCTCGCATGATTCAAGATTCAAGATAGTGATATCAAGAGGCGATTTCACCCATTTCGATATCACGTGTCGAGGTCGAGCGTTCCTTAATTTTAGGGTATCAATATTCCAGCTGGGGTCTTATCAGCGCCGCATACAACGGAAGAATAACGCGCGAAGTCCTAAGCATGTCATACTCGTGCGCACAGCGCGATCGCGTGTGCTCTCCTGTAGCCATAGTAAAAAGAAAAACGCAGCGTGACCAAAGGCTACTAACGTTCGGAAACGTGCGCGATGGGTTGTGATGTCCACAGAGCAACGTTAGGCCGTCAGTAAAACCCCACACACATAACTTTTTTGACACGAAAATGCTGTGTCGAAAGTTGTCCCAATTACGACACACTTTGAATGTGTCGAAAGGTGTCTCCAGAGGCTCTGAAGTAGTCGAAGTGTGTCGCATCAATAAACCAAAAGTTTCGTGTTAAATTAGAGCCACAAAGTGAGCTATCACAGGGATTACTTTGCTACCAGGTCATCATGTTATCTAAGCACACGTATTTTACAGGGGTGGTGTCTTAAGTGTCGTCAGAAAAAAATACCAGGGCTAGGCCTGGTGTCTGATCTGATTTCCAGCTGCATTCCCAGAATTATAGGCGAAGCCTAGCCCAAGTGTCAAGAATGAAGGAACCTGTAAATCGAAGAGGGCGGATGAGTAGTTTACTGGGAAGTATCGCACGCCTAGGACTTCCTAAAAAGCAAACTACATCAAGAATCGTACTCAGGGTCAGTTACACGAGGTCACAAGTCCCAACACTATATTGAATAACACACCGCACGAACGTCCGCACTTGACGGAGATTAATAGTGACCGCATCACTGGGGTAAGTCATGTAGTTCCACCATTTAGACGCTTAGGCGTTGTGTAGTTCCCATCAATGGCTTATTTTAGATTGCAGTTAGAAAAGCTATGAATACGCTCTGCCTTCGCTACATAGCAGAACATATCGTTGTTGGGAGTTTTTTCATATAATACCTTCGAATTAAAAAAAGGGAAAGTCGAAAAGAGGAGTGACAGGCTTGGGAGTGCGCATGAAGACATTTCCCCTCAGACCCTTTTTTCCCCCCTCTCGGAACTTCTTAGGTTGAAATTGTCAAATCGACACACCACCATCACTTCCCCAGAATTTTGGCACAATTCTAGCCCGGAAGAGCCCCTTAGGGCTCCAAGGGCTCCATGAAGCTCGTCTAGGAGTCCAAAATAAGTCAAAACGCATTTTCGCCCTCAAAAAACAAGAAGAAAGTGTCCAAATGACCAGACGAGTACAAAATGTGTCACTTCGGCGCACCAAAAGTTTTGTGTGCACATACGAGGGTCACTCAATAAGTTATCTACCTGAATAAGAAAGAAACATCCGAGGGGAAAAATAACACTTTATTTTTCAATGTAGTCACCTTTTAACTCAACACACTTATTCCACTTCGATTCCAAGGATTTTATTCCCTGGGAATAGAAGTCAACTTCTTGTCCAAACCAATCAGAAACGGCAACTTTCAGCTCTTCATTACATGAAAATCTTTTTCCCCGCAAAAATTTTTTCAAGTGTCTGAACAGAAAATAGTCACTAGGAGCCAGATCCGGGCTGTAGGGAGGATGGTTGAGCTCCTGAAAGCCACACTACCTCACTGCTGCCTCAACTTTCCACGATTTGTGGACTGGCGCGTTGTCGTGGAGAAGAAGGACCCCCTTGACAACTTTCCTCTGCGTTTTTCCTTGATGGCATCATGTAAATTTTTCATGGTGGTAGCATAGGAATCGCCAGTGATTGTACACTCGTCTGGCATGAACTCAAGCAGCAGTAGTCCCTCGCTGTCCCAAAACACAGTGGCCATAATCTTTCCTGCAGATTTCTGAACACGAAATTTGCGAGGCGTTGGCGATCCCTTGTGCTTCCACTGCATGGACTCCTGCTTGGTTTCGGGATCCCAGTGATGAACCCAAGTTTCATCACCAGTTACTATTCTG
>CAJPEV010001676.1:43179-60613 GCA_905338385.1 Darwinula stevensoni
CCCCCACCCCGACCCTTCAGTCAAAATACGCCACTGCATCGATGCAAACTTTTATGTGAAGTGCTCTATGTTTACTGATGGCCAAGGTACTTTCCGTCGCACGAACTCCAGCATCTAACTTGAGAAAGCATGTCTAGATGAGTTCCATCGTGTCCTGACTCCATACAGACAACCTTTGGTCTAACGTTAGATCTGAATGATAGGCGTTGCTTTGGTTCTGATAGTGCATCAGCACGGAAACCTTTCGTATGCTTATCGTTGGCACCTCTCTCTTCAATTTTGTCCGATCCCCCCCCCTTCAGGCTCAGCAGGCGGGTATACCCTAGCTGCCTCTCCATATTTCAAGTGCCTCGTTATAGCACTCTCCCAACAATCCATCATTAGTTAGACTCCGTTAATACTCAGGCCTAGCACTTGCTCTTCGAAGTGGAGAGCCTAACCCAATAAAGAGTGATTTGCAAGTGAATATGTACTACTTTTAACACGAACACCTCAGTCCCAATTCCCCATATTTCATGGTTGAAACACCCTCATCTCCTTGATTGCGCCATGAAAAATACCATTACATTGTAAAAAGTTAGTGAAAATTCTTTTTCCATCACTGTATGAGCTGGATTCATGCAGTCCGTGTCTGGTTAAAGGAAAACAAGAGAACGTGACTTTGGTTTGTTCTATTTTTCTATCTGGAACTCATGATAAGGGGCAGGCTGGGGTAGGTCTCCCCATCACCAATGGCAAAATTGGCTTTTTTAAAACTAAAGGGTGCATTCTGTCTATCGGCGTATAATTCCTGTTAAGTAGCCCATAGAAAGGGAAGAGGCACAGGAAAAGAGTGAGCATGAGTATTTATCCCGTTAAATGATGATTATAATTCAATTTTCGCGAAATCAGGGGTAATTTTCACTTTCAGTCCATGCATCCAGCTTCTGTCGAAGAAGTGGAGAAGCTGTAGAAAGATCGGAATTTTTGTTCAGGAAAAGTAACTTAAAAAGTAACTTCTACTTGTAACTAGTTACTTTTGGTGAGAAGTAATTCTACTGGTAACTAATTACTTTTTGGATGACATACTTGTAATTGTAAGTAGTTACTTTTCAAAAGTAACGCGCCCAACACTGGTCACGTATACACGCTTATAAAGTACAAACGTTTGTTTTTCCCCCCCCCCTAACTAGTTTCGCCTAGTGGAGGAAAGCTGGAAGGACCTGTTCCTCCTTCACCTAGTTCAATGGTCTCACTCCCTTGACTTGACATCGCTCCTATCCACTTACAAACTCCAGTTGAAGCCACAACCAGGTGATGAGCATGCTTTCCAACGGGATCACCACATCATGCAGGTCCATTCCACTCTTCTTCCTCCGTTCTATTGCACTTTATCATCCGACAAGCTTGAATGTAAGGTGTTCTTGGATCTGTAGGAAGTGTTGAGGAAGTATCGTCAGCTTTCGCCGGACAGCACGGAGTGCGGATGCCTCAAAGCCATTATCTTGTTCAGACCAGGTAGTAGCTTGCTCTCGCAGACATCATGCAGTCGAATGGAAACTTTGAAATTGAACAATGACCGCTTTCAGATGAAGGGCGAAAAAGCAGCGGAGGAATTCTTAAAGACTTTCATAAATCAATCAATACAACTAGTTAAATATTGGAAAGCCATAAATACTTGCAATATAAGCGTAATTACATTTCATATGCCTTAAACATATTTAATCCCCCACGGTCTTACTTTATGCATTTCGTTTATTTCAAGTCCCCTGTACAAGAAATTTATCATTCGAAGCAGCAAGATTTCATGTCTCGGAAGAAATGCTGGAAAACTGTCATGTATTTTCTAACTCTTTTTCATTTTCCGTCACAAGAGACGTACGGGCTCTGCGACGGGAATGCGGTAGAGATGCTGCAGGACCAGATTCAGTACCTGCTGAACGACTACACACGACATCGAGTGCAGAGGCAGATGACGCGATTCGGGCGACTGCTACTTCTCTTACCCTGTTTACGGGAAATCCCAGGTTCAACTGTTGAGCAACTTTTCTTCCGGGAAACCGTCGGGGACATCCCTATCAGCCGACTCATCAAGGACATGATCCAAGCCGATCGCAATTGAACTTTCCTTCCTTCAATCATATCTGATATCGGATCTCGTGTGAATTCCGGTGCCAAACTATGTATATATGATTCTTCGCATTGGATGTTTGGAGAGAGACTGGTGCAATATTGAATGGATTGTCCAAATGTCGGAATATCCTATTCCCATAGCATAAAAAAAATTATTAAACGATGCCTGTCAATTTTAAATGCTCAGCAGTGGAAATTCATATCTGAAGTTTTCGCAGAATTTTTTTTCACACGATTTCTTCCTTGTGACGAGAAATCGGAAATTTCTTGCGTGACTTGTAAAGACATAAGTTGCAGAGGACCGAGCACACCTGAACACCAGCAATATCCAAAACTTGTGCAAACAGGTGGAGGAGGGAAAAGTCTTGAACGAAGAGACGAGAGGAGGAAGCTTAATGATGAGCGGAAGCTTAACAGGTTTTGTTTGCTACCGCGAGTACCCTCCCCCTTTGTGCCTCTATCTTCTCTTACCTCCAATATTACCACTTATTCATTCTCGCGGGCTGAACCTTAGGTACAGTCGAACTCGGTTATAACGTCATCGAAGGGACCAGGTAAAAATCTTCGTTATAACCGAGATTGCCTTCATTGGCACTCTGTTTTCCTGTTTTCAAAATTGATGCTATATAACGTTACAACTCCAGTTTACATTGGTCATACTGCACTAGCTTCAGTTTCAAGATTGACTCACTAATCATGATATTCGCACTTCTTAGGACCTTTAACTACTTTATACTTTAACAAGGCTTCGTCGATGTCATCTCGACAGATCTACGAAGTTTCTTGTTTTGTGACATGTTCTCGTAGGCACGGATGAAGCTGTCACGATTTTTCCAAATTGTGGAAACTGATGAACAGATGTCCATGTTCGCGAGCGACGTTAGATTTACTTCGAGCTCTTTCTATTAAACTAATCAAGCACACTTTCCTTTCTATCGTGAAATCTTGCCTCTTTCGTTTTCCATTGACCATGTTGTCAACGAGAAATGCAAATGGTGACTGAAGATAAGGTGATCTTAGTTACTGGGGATTATTCCTCCCCAACATTGCTCCAGCCACACCCACGACTCTCAAGGAATGCCGAATCCAGGAAATATAAAGTTATGGCTCGCCAGCACTAATTTTTCAGATGACGGGAATTTCAGTTGATTAGGGACATGAACGTTGTCGATTTCGTCTGTGAGACCTTGAATGGACTTCGTTATAACCGAGGTAAAATGCAACGTGCCTTATGGGCTCTATGCCGGGACCTGGCGCTTTCGTCGTTATAACAGAGTTCGACTGTACCTCATATCTCTACTCCAGCTCTTCCACCCAGTCACTTATCAAGGGCGGCGTTTACTCCTCACTCTCCACATTGAAAAACTCCACACCAGGGAAATAATCGTGGAAAATTTTCGGGGAAGACCAGAAGTTACCAGCAGGAGGATGGGAAATACAAGTACATCCTAACCAACAAACCCTTAATGTGGTGTCACTTGTTCCTTCCACCTTCAACCTTTTTCACGAGACCGATAAAAAAAAATCTGCATAAATGGGCCTTCAAAATACAGAGGATGATGCTTCGGACAAGGAAGAGCAAAGAGAGTCGACAAGGTAAGGCAAATAGTAGTAAAACTGAAGGAAAGGAGTATAAATTCTCTTCAATTAAAAAATTTACACAATCCTACACTAGTGAAACCTTCCTCGCTTCCGAGAAGTGAGGTGACAGCAAAAAGATAAATGTTGTCTTCCCCCAAAGTCATGTATGAGTCACACGTATCATATAAGCACTACTTTCAAGAAATTGATCTAAATTTTGCAAAATCTTCATCTCAACAAATTTGCTTTTCTCAGAACCCTTCTATCACCACATCCTCACACAAACATTCTCAATGCAAAGGAAATGTATTGGGCTGGTAAAATTGAAGTTGAATGTTTTGAATCGTGAGGTTTTCTTCCTCAGGAAAATCCATAAATATTCTATGTTCAAGCAAATCCTTCTCTGGCAAATTAATGCTAAAATATTGAAGATGCCAAGGACACAATTTTATTTGAAGTTTTGACTGGTACACAATAATGTTGTTTAGTGAAACCTCCTTGAATAGGAATTCTGTTCCATATTCAAATGCTAACTCCACAGATAAGCTTCATATCCTCAAAATACCCTGAAAGACAGTTTCAACATACTATTTTAAGTTGTCTAATTGACAGAAGAGACATGCAGGCATAACACTGAAGTGATTCAGCATTCAATTCTCACAGGAAGACAGCAGTGAGAGCAAGTACAATTCAGTTGGGAATTTTCAAGTAGGTTACACATTCTCATAGAATGGCTTGCACCAAAATACTTTTGAGACATGTCCCTTGGTACAAAGAAAGGCTGCAACTTACTGTGTCTTAAGGCACCAATATACTTGGTGAAGAAAGCCCTTACAAGAGTGGGTAAGTGTGGCTTTGCAAGAGTTCATGATAGAGAGTGCAGACACACCTGGCAAGTACTTGCCAAGTGTGTCTGTGCCTCTACGTGTTCAGGCTGCACCTTATCACATCCTGCACATGGTCTAATTAAATTAGCATATGTATTAAAATCTATCAAAACTAGACCCAAGTTGTATGCATTTCACTGGAATGGAAAGACTTTTTTATTCCTTTCATAATGGGAGAAGGAGGGCCATGAAGGCAAAATGAGATAATGACTTTCTTTTTTCATGAATCCACTGATTATTTTCTCATGTATGAAACATGGAAAATAAACCTCAACTGGATCTTTGCCTTCCCTTGGATTCTGAAAAGCTGAATCACACATATCAAGTGTTCACAGTACAAGGCTTGGCAAGCAAGTCCTCAGCAGAACCTGACTTGATGGATAGAAGTGGCATATTCACATGGTTCTCCTCTTTCTCATCCTTCATAGACAGGCCCTCAACTTCATTCCAACTTATTGTGCGCAGGCGATGTTGTGCAGGGCTGAGCCATTCCTTAGGTGAAACCAAGGAATATGGACTAGAGCGTATACGCCTACGCATATCCCGCGAGTGGAATCCAGTCCAACGTAGCAGGTGCTGGTCCCCCAGAATGTTCTCAAAAGATACACTGACCACATATTTGTCATTGAGTGAGCAGGCTTGAAAGCCTTTAATGCTGTAGGATGGCACCTTCCTTGACACCACCATTTTGGTGCTCTCTGATGGGTCCTTGATGGACTCCTGCACAGATAGAAGCTTGAGCTGCTCACTCAACTTCTTCAAATTGGGAAGTCCTTTGGCTTTCTCCTCCTTTTCCTTCAGGTAGTCAAGACGGCTCTCAGTGACTGTACTGAGCATGTCCAACTGCTTAAGGGCTGTATCAAGGGAAGAAAGTGAGAAGCAATTGAAATTGGGCTCTGATTTGCTCTTCTTTCCCATTTTCATGGTCCCACTGCAACAATAGCAGGATTCATCTTGCTCTGCTTCAGACATGGCAACTAGGGCAGTTCAGAGGGACTACAACAGTCTGCAAAAAAACAAAAATAAGGCACATTGAGGATCATAGTTTGTAAATTGGCTGGCTTGTGTAGGACTACAGAGTAAGGGCACATTCAATAAGATCTATAACTTGGATCTAAAGCACAATGACTATATACATTCTGCCAGGTTTTGATAGAGTAGGCTAAAAGTTTCTCAACTGTAATATGTGGATACCTACAGGGTTTATGAACACTTTACAAGGTCAACATGGCAAGGGTGGACTACGAGACACTCATTATTGCCTAAGCACCTTCCTTGGCTTTCAAACTTTCCTGTAGGCTCTTCTGAATACTTTGTGGAAAGTCTTCCTCACTCAGCTTTTGTTTTTGCTAAGCAAGATGGGACATCCGAGGCTTTGATTCTGACATTCTAATTCAGAGAATTGTTCTTTTCAACCAATTCAGTACTCAGTCAAGTCATAAGGAACTCATGGAAGGAAATAGGATGAGAACAGGATATCATTTTTGTCTTTTTTTAAAAATAATATTGTCCCTAAAAATTAGTTCTTATTTTCTTTTACAAAGTTTATTGAGTTTTTCTCCACCTCACACTGAAATCCAAAACTGACCTGCAATTATATACAGGGTGATTATAAAGACACTTCTGTACTTTAATGCATAATATCTCAGAAATGGTATGACATAGGAAGTTGAAATTGCACAGTGGTGTTATGGGGACTATGCTCTGAAAGATGCCATAGTTATCATATGTTGTAATTAGGGGTGCCTCTGTAACTTAATGTCTCACTAATCACAGCAACTGTTCAATATGTGCTCCTTCAGTGTCCAGAATGCAAAATGAATAAGTTTCTTCAGGGAGACTGTGATGTTCCAGTACTGTTCAACTCTGTATATGTGAGTCTTCTGAAACAGGTTCAAATGGTATACAGCACACACACAAATTAAAATCCATATAACTGCATTCAGAGACTAGAATACAATAATATGGATTTGCTGTGAGGTTTTTCAGCTGAGCCAAGGGGAGACAAGATTTTAACTCCCAGATATGTGAATCATGTGGGACTGCTATATGTGTGAACCATGAGTCCCACTTCGAGGTCACAATGGTTCACATATGAAGCATCAATAGTCTAACCATGTAGGCAATGATTTTGTACACTGATGCATTGATCAATGAAATCAGGACCCATACTTCCTCACTCATGCTGTCAGGGTTGGCTGTTGGTCTTAGAATGTGATTATTTGGAATTTGCTTGTGTGTACTACGTACCACTAGAACCTGTTTCAAAAGACTCACAGATACAGCACCAAACAGCATTAGAACATTTCTGTCCCTCTGAAGAACTTATTCATTGTGCAATCTAGACACTGAAGGAGCACATATTGAACAAATTCTATGATTAGTAAGACATTAAGTCATAGTGGCCCCCCTGATTACAACGTATGATAACTATGGCATCTTTAAGAGCATGGTCCCCATAACACCCCCATGCAATTTCAGCTTCCTATGTCATCCTATTTCTGAGATATGATGGGCTTAAGGGTGGAAGTTTCTTCATTATCACCCTGTATTTGGAATTACAATAGAAGCACACATAAAAGGAGAAATGTATGCTGACAAGGTATTTCATTGGGGGCTATTCAAAAAGACTCATTAGAAATGAAGGCAGATGGAAACTCATAATTTGTAATTTGTAATTGAAGGGCTCCATCCAAGATGTACTGAATCATATATTTACCAAAACTGAGTCATGCTTAAGCAGTGTTGTCTGACAGATTCAACCAAAATATTTATTTTTAGATACATTTTCAATCACAGGCCCACAAAAGGTCAAACATTTATAATTGCATCAGCCTACTAGGCACCATTAAGAACTTCTTGGATATGTGATTCTCATAGAGTATAAACCTGTGCACTATCCATATCATATCTAGAATACATGAAGGGCTTACTACACCTTAATCTTTTTTAATTATGCAAATGGAAAAGAAAGAAATTAAGGAACTAATTGAATTCAATTGTCTAACTCTTTGAGAAGATATTTTGTTACTTTTAAATACTTGGATTATAAAAATTAACTAAATGAGGTCTCATTTTCTTTAATTATTTCGGCAACAAAGAAGTATTGGCACCAGGTACTGCAGTAAGTCTAGGCCAACCTGAGATTTTTGGTACCAGTGCCTGAAAAAGACTGCACTCAGGTGCAGAATACGATTCCTAATTTATGGATAGCCATTTTGCCTGTCAGTCCTCTTTTAGTTTTATACCGATTCAAGTTTTATGAACATAAACACAGAGCAAGAATTAATTGTAATCAATCAGAGCTGCTGAAGTGTCAAGACTCAGCACTCACCCTACCTGCCTTGTAATATACAGGGCATTTAATTTCAATTGTCTTTGAATGCTCATATCTCTGCGAGGATGCAACCAATCTTGATGAAAATTGACAACAATATAGAACAAATTGTGCCAAAATATTTGATAGAGGAAGCTGTTTATTAAAAAACTATCAGGTTGTAAAACTGATTCTACCAAAACCTCTGAAATCAAGATCTTATCAATTTAATAACATCTTTTAGAGGTCATTATTCATTAGATCTAGTAGCCCTGAAAGTTTCATGATTTTATTGCATCTCCTTACTGAGATATCAATCGTCAAACCTTTGCCACTTAAAAGCATTTTGCAATGAAAACCCATCCCATGCCAAATTGCAGTTCTCTACCTCAAGCACTTCCAGTGATGTAGAAATTTGAAAGTAGCAAAAAGTGACCAATTTTGGGTCAAGTCGTCATCGCTTCAGTGCACATAACCTTTGTCATAATAAACAAAGAAAACTGATATTGGTATCATTTTAAAGGTCTCTTCATGTCCTTTTAAATGCTATACCATTCATGGACCTTAAATAAAAATAAAGGTTAAAGGATCTGACCTTTGACCTTTAATTACAGAAAAAAGGGTCATTTTTATTTCCTTCAAAAAATTATCATACTAATGCCAATTCTTTCTGCATTAGTGCTCAAAATTTCAACTTGGGACTGCCATGGATCAGGAGATACAAACAATAACATGGCAGTATGTGACCAAAATTCCAAAGAGAATGTACTAGAAATATCTGGATACTTCCAGTTTCTGAAAAATTTAATAAGATTTAATCAGGCATATAATTTGAAAGGACATGAAGAGACCTTTAAAATGATACCAATATCAGTTTTCTAATCATGAAACTTTCAGGGCTACTGGATCTAATGAATAATGAGCTTTAGAAGATTTTATCAAATTGATAAGGTCTTGATTTCTGAGGTTTTGGTAGGATCAGTTTTTCAACTTGATAGAGGGCACTGCGATTAAAAAACTGTTGAATATTTTGGCAAAAGTTGTTCTATTTTATGGTCAATTTTCATCAAGATAGGTTGCATCCTCACAGAGACATGAGCGTTCAAAGATGTACAATTTAAATGAAATGCCCTGTAGAATAACCCCTTTCAAGTTATAGGTAAAGCTTTATGTTGAAAGCAGTTTAATCAACAGCCTACCTACTTGCAACCACATAGCCCCTGCTTTTTTTCATGATTGTATCTAATTACAACTGTTACTGCAACATTGTAATTCTGTCGATGAAAGAGGCAGCCACTACATCCTACTGTATTTCACCTTCCACTGTGCAGCAAGTGAAACTGCTTTTTTGAAGGTCAATTGAGCCGGAAGCTCCATTGATTCTCCTTCACTCTGCTGTGACCATCAAGTTAGAAAAACCCCTAGCACTCCATGTTTTCAAAACCAATATTAATATTTAATGCTTTATTGAGTTTTTCAAGCATTTTCAATGGTTGAGAAGCAAAAAAAAAATATTTCCTGAATTAAAATCCCAGCAAAACTAGGCCTGCTGGTGTTAGGCCTAATGTGATACTATGTTAGGGCTAAGTTTTCCTTTAAGAAATTACTCTCTGAACTTTAACCACCAGCCTCAAAGCCTGCTGTTGCCTTTGCTGGTATTGCACTATTCATCCAGATCTGCTTTTCAAACTTGATATATTTTGGCATGATACAGAAATTACACTTGGTAAGAAGACATGAGGGTAAGAAGAGAACATACCCCAAAGCCCTAAGTTTATCAAAATTTTAGAACCACCATTAAGCCTACTGCTAGGGTTCAAGTATTCTTACCTTCAACAAAAGGATTTAGAATTTCTTTTACCATGTCAGATAAATCTCAAACTTGGAAAATTTATCTGGAAGTGAAATGCAAAAATATCAATAGGAATATTAGGTTGCGTAGTAGATAAATAAATTTCAGAAAGGGACTTCTTCTAGGATTCTAAAGTGGATCAAATTCAAGATTCTAAAGGATCTTGAGGGAAGAGCATATCAATCCATTACTGTCCTAAGGAAAAAACCACACTAAAACAAAAAAGTCCTTGCAAAACTTTGGATGTTGATACCATAATATTCAGATTTACTTACTGGATCAGGGCTGGAATAAAAAAGGCAATATGGAGACAATTCTAAATTCAAACTCTTATATTGTAGACATTGATAATAATAAAATGTTTGCAGCAAAATTATCATTTCTGATCATAACCTTCAGGATCGTCCTGCTCACATTTTGATGCTTAAAAAATGGAGAAGGTGCACCAGTAAATTCCAACATATCCAGCTGGAAGACCTATTCAGCTTAAAACCAAATATGTCCAGTTTGAACTAGTTACTTCCATCCTGGAAGCAAGGCTGGTATTTCTGACTGAGCATGCCTATCTCTTGGCCAAATATGACTTTCAGCCTGTTATCTCTTTGTATCAAGCAGTAGTCTCCCATTCATGAGTTTGTGAAAGAAAACTAGTCTGGCATTTTTGCATCTACTGGTTTAAGTCTTCCAAGGTCATCTAGGCAGTCAAGGCAATCCTCACTTACACCCTTGCTTTTTGTTTGTTTTTTTTTGTTCATAACACCACTTAGTTTTGAATAGTTAAGCCCAATGGCTGGGTGGTATATGAATTTTGATATTGGGGGAGTTTCCTAGGATATTAGAAATGCATGGGTCACCCTAGATTTACCCAGATTAAACAGATTTCCTCAATCTTTTCAGTAGCTTAAAAATAAGTTCTGGCCCCAGAAAAGAAAGAAACTGCATTCAAGTCTAAAATCAGAGAGCTTACGTGTTTGATTTCAAGAAATGTAGAAGGGCACCAAATAAGAGAGTGAGAGAGCAAGGTGGGTTGGAAATGTGCTTCCTCTTTATAACTGCAGAAAATACTTAGCTATAATCTGCACTCCAAGCACCATTGAGATAGGGAAAACACTACAAAAAGGGAGACACTCTAAGGAAGAGAATTTCACCTCCCTGACATCAGATTTTTTTTTAAATTTTATTCAGCAATGCATGCCCAAAGCAACTTCAACTTAGCATTGTTTACCATTCTTCAAAGTCATCACATTGAACTCCCACTGATGTGCAAGTAAATGACAAACTGCTTTTGAATTGAATTTGTACCATCCCCTGATAGTGGAGAACAGAGAAACACAAATTTCCAGAGGTTCCACATCAAGTGATAGATGTAGCCACTCATGTGTAAGATGTCACTACCTGGAATTGATGGAAGCATAGGGGGGGGGGGGGTTTAGATCCCGTGAAGCCCTTCCTCCCTTTGTTTGCGTCACTGTCTATATTCGTATGCTACAGTGTACGATTCGAGATGGCAGGCACGTTCATTCATTAACCTTTAGAAGGGGGGGGGGGGGGGGGGGGGGGGGGGGGGGGGGGGGTACCAATTCAATATGGAAAAAGTGCTATATGGCCTCAATTTAGTTCTTAATTCTGACAGGACCAGCAATGAAGTTCAAGGGATGGAAAATTTGAACAAAAAAAGATTTGCTTCGCGCCTAATGAATTCCAACTGTATTATTTTGAATAAAACTTAATCTGCATGAACCATATGAATACTAGTCTTGGGAGGATTGGTAACCCAAATTTTTTTCCCACTAGGCCTGCCAGTAGCTATTAGCTTCCGCATGCCTATCACTACTGCAGCTGTTACGCCTACGCCGAGTCAGGCTGGCCAAACAGAAGTACATTAGGGGGAGATCAGGTTCATATCTACCGAAGGAACGAAAGCAGGACAGTTTTCTTAAAGCTAGGCCCTGACTGTCAAGGCCCACGGCTGCAAGAATCATAGGTGCGGGCTGAGGCCCATGCTATTTATCGTTCTCCATGATGAGAAAGATTAGGATTTTCCTTCATTGCTGAATATTCAAGTTTCAAGGGAAGTACCTAATGATCAGCACACTTAGGTCTTCGAATATTCAGACACAGATGAAGACAACGTGTTGACTGCAATAATGCGAACGCATACGGACTACGAAGAAAAGCACGACATACAAGGGCATCTGGCTTAATCTGTTCCAAGTGCATAGTGCACCTTTTATAGCATAGATGACAGATATTTTCCAGCCCCTGCGCCGAAACGCATACTTGAGTGTCCTCCAGTGGAAACACTGTCCTCCATACAGTCCGCTGACGAAATTCATAGGGCGAGTTCCATTTGAGTCTCTTACTCGGAACATATAGAAATGAAAACCGACACATCACACAGCCAGCTTGATGTCTTTATTTCCATTTAAGGAATTGCATTATTTCTACCCATAACTCATAGAGATGGGCAAAAATATAGCTGCACTTTTCTTCCCTCAAAGACTACCAACAGCAAAAAGCATAATATGTCTGATTGATCTAGGAGTTAGAGCGTACTAGGGAAGTGTGGCGATAAATATGAATATCACAAATAAGCAAACCAACACCGCGTTTACGAGCCTGTACAATAGGGGCATCATGCTGGATACATCGGCCGTGATATTGGCGTCATGGACAGCATGAAGATGCGTTCCTGTCAGCTTCAACTGGAATATCTGGCTAAATTATATTGACGTGGGAGGGCCTAAGGTGAAATGGTCTGTTCAGACGAGGTGCATGTCGACGAAGTTTTGTTTGTTCTTGAAGGTGGGACCCCAGGCTCCGTATTTTTGGTTGTTTGAGGTGGCTCCTACCGATGAAGATGATGAGGACGATTGGACCGACCTCTGCCAGCTGCTCTGGGTGCCTTGTGCATTCTTTTTGTACTCACACCTAATCAAAGGATGTAAGAGAATCAAATGGAACGAAAAATGAAGACACGACGAACATTTTATGAGGAACTCACTTGTTTTTCCCTTGATTTTGTGAACAATTGGTTTTGGCGAATTCGAGGACCATTTTTTTTTCTGGTTTTGCAGGTGTAAGGTTTGCGACTCAAAGCCAACTTCTTCAGCCTTGAATTATCTGCATTTTTAAGTGAAAAATAAAAATAATTTTTCATTCACGAAATAATTCGGATTAATTACTTTGAGCACGGAGAGACTGAAAAAAAGAGAGACCATTCTGACTTAAAAAATAGGAGGAATTATGATTATGAATGAGCAATTGAGAAAATGCTTACCTGAATTTCTTCTCAAGGTATGTGGTGGATACGTGTGAGTACTTGGAATTCTAATTTGTTCCCGGAGTTCCCTTGACGACTCCCCTTCCGGAACGGCAAGCTGCCGAGTCTGCGACAAAGACACAACATATGAAGGGCGAGGATAATTTGAAAGAGTACTCGCGGATGAGAATGAGATGATAAGATCGGATGGGACGTGGGAAACGAAAGATGAAAGGCAATTCATGTTCTCCCTCGAGGCATGAAGAGCCAGTCACGTGTAAAGGACACGTATTAAAAATCCCCCATAGTAACCATTGAATCTCCTATGACAGAGGTTCTCAAACTTTTTGGGTCCACGACCCCTTTTCACGAGGGTAAAAGTTCGCGACCCCCAATTTTCAAGTTCCTGAAGCGAAAGAGAAGATCAGTACAAACTACCTAAAGAAAAGTGATTATTCCATTTCCCTGATTTCACTGTGACCCCTTCGCGATCCCCTTGTTACCCGTTGGCGACCCCCCTAGTGGTCGCGACCCACAGTTTAAGAACCCCTGTCCTATATGCCATATATATATGCATTCTCATTCACGTCAACGATAACCAATAATATTAGTACTAACTTAATCCTGTCAGTAAACATGTGCTCCATATCATAAACAAATATGGAACAGAAATGAAAGAATTAATGAGCATCGCACAAGTAAATCTCATTCTTGTCTATTCGATGTAATCAGAGAAAACGAGTAGAGGATGGACTCACTTGTGGGACCTTAGGAAAAAATTGGCGTACTTAAACTCAGAGACCCAGACGCACATCGACACTCAAGGGATTCATGCAGACGAAGAGGAAAAGAGAGAAAAGAGAAGTTGGTGATTGCGTTGAGAGGGAAGAAAACGTCCGTGGCAAGGCTGATTGCAGCACTCACCCACCGTCTGCATCCGAAGATACTGTCCAAGACTCCCCCCGTCTTTTTAAAACCAGTCCACGTCACTCGTTTTCCTTGAGAATATCGCGCTCCATCGAAGCCTTTCCGTATTATTCTTCCGGTTTGGTTCAGAATGCACTCTCTTCCGACAGAAGACGAATGGCCGAGGGCCGTTTCGCAGAGCGAAAGAGTTTGTGACCGAATCGCGAAAATAAGTTCCCGACCAAAGACCGGGCTGAAAGACACATGCTAGATATCCATCAGCGGTTGGACCTGTCCTCTTGGAGACCACGTGAACGGCTCGTGGACAGTGACGCACGAAGTCGGGATGGACGAGGGAGAGAATCAGCATTTGTGAAAGGGGAATGCATATGACCTTTTCTTTTTTTGTTCCTCTTAACGGGTTGCAGAAGGTCTTTTCTGATTCCCTTTTCATCCCTGTTTCTGCTGAATGTAGCCAAGGGCAGAATATCTATTGCATGTCATCGTGCACGGTTCCTTTTTCCACCAGAAATCAATGACTCAGCTTTTGAAAACCTTGAAGTTTATGCATATCAAGAAACGTACGTTCCATAAAATTCCCAGGTGCTCTTTTGATTATACTATTTGTTTATTTCATTTTCCTTTACTCTGTTCTGTTTACTTCATATCAGCCTTCTCATTTGAATACGCTTTTAAATAGTACTCAATCCCATTCATACTTCATTCCACGAGGCTGAATATCGAAATTATCTTATGTTCTTTCCTTTTAATTTGTAGTCAGACACCTTGCCTGACGTTCTTGAAGGTCAAGACGAGGAAAATATCAGACATCCCACACAAGCAACAATTATGGCCACAAGGAGAGACGAAATCGATGGATACGATGGATACGGCCATGAGAGACTTCTCTTTCCTTCTTCCGGTCTCAACGGTTGAGTGAGACTTACCTTTCCTTCCGGCCTTAATGGTCAAGTAATCGCGTACTTTTTCAGCTAGGACAATAAAAACAAAGAAAAAAAAAACTGGAAAGGTCGGGCTGTTCCGCTTCTTCGGCCCCCGTGGAAGGTCGACCACTGGTTGCGAAATCCTCACAAACCACGTACTACTACGGTATGTGATAGTGGCTCCAATCAGAGGTACTATGACGGAGAGACTAGACACTAAAATCTTATTAGTCGGATTTCTCGGCGCTTTCGTCGCAGTCAAAATGGTCGTGGACAGTTCCTTGCGGACACGAAGTTGCAGGCATCTTTGATCGAAGTACACTTTCGTCGCAGACACCGTCCTACTTTTCTTATCACAAAGGCGTTGCAAGGACTGGAATGATTTCATATGATGACGTCTCAACCCAAGCAAGGCAATAGCAACAGGGCTTCCCAACCCATGGGTTGCAACCCCATTTGGGGTCGCCGGGATCATATTTGGGGTCGCGAACCGGCGACTAAGTGCCAAGTTATGCATTTCTCTGTCACACTTCAGCCAGTGCTTGGGGTCCTGAATGATACGATCGTGATTTTTTTGGGTCGCGTGTGAAAAATGTTGGGAAGCCCTGCAATAGCGGACTCGCTGGATAGAACAAGAATACTCCTGTCGTCAATCGCAGTTCATGAATCAGTAACGAAGCCAGAAATTAACATTTTGAGACATTCTTTTGTGTATGCCACACTCTATTATCCTTGCAGCTTTCCAGCTAACATTGTTACGCTATCTCCTTGTTATTTAGTCTCTCGATAATGAAAAGTTACCCTTCTTTTGAGTAATTTTCTATCGCTGTAGATATTTTGACGCTTCCCAATGCCGAGCACATGAAAACTCAAATTTTTGTATGAATGGCGCCGCAAAAAAAATAGTAAAAAAAAGGCAGAGATCCTTTCCTTCCCTTCCCTCTCGCAGCTGATAGCCATCAGGAACTCCGATGCTCCATTCCTTCCTTCGCATTTATTCACCTGACCCTTGTCTGCAAAGGCTTCGCTGTGCAAATGCGACGATCTGTGTCTGCTACGAAATTGTGCAACGACGAGATGAGATCGCGAACGGTCCACGACCATGTTCGCGACGAAAGCGCTGGTCACGCATAAGGTGCCATTTGCTGCATCACTTCCGACAGGTACATGGAGCATTTTTTCCAAGCTCTAGACGTTAGCGACACATTGAGGCTGCTTCTACGACGATCCCTCTCAACTCTTCTTAATCTCCTCCTCCCTTCCGTCCTTCCTTCAACCCATTACTGAGCCAGCATTCGGAGACACATTTTCAACATCTTCTCAGACGTATTCATCAATGAAAGCGAGTAGCAGCGGGAAAGATTTGAAGAGCAGAAGTTCAATTTAAATAAATGACAGCCATATAGTCTAAGAAACAGCAAATCTCTACAGCTACAAGGAATATTACATACGAGTTCTTTTTCGTGATTCTATAATTTACCAAGCCCAAGGGTTAACGTTATTCTCAGGAATTTTCTCATGTCGGACATTCCTATTCTCTCAATTATTTTGACTCAGATTGTCATGATGGTCCCAGTTCTGCATCCCTCTGGACTGAATAACTATGTTTGTCCTGGAAACGATGTTCTCAAAATTCACAACACTTATTTGTCTACCACAATGTGTATTATGATCCTGTAGTACAAGGTATACTACAGGATCCTGGAGTACAGGGTGTCTGCCGCAGAATAAAACAGCACATGAAAATTTTCAAAGCTCTACCTCTAACAGATCTCTAGATATACAACTCCAAAGTTGACCCCCCAGCCCCCTCCCCCCTCCGTGGGGGAAAGAGACCCTGGGTGGAGGGGGGGGGGAGTAGAAGGGTTACCTTTGGCTAGGAGAGTGTTTTCGGACTCTAATCAAAGCTGAAATAAAGCAGATTCATTTCTCTTCAACTTTGTAGCAGAATAACATTTAATGAAAGCAGCCCTCGAAGGCATTCTCCAGCACGCACTTGGGAATTGCTGCCTGTGCAGCTCGAATGCAGTCCTCCAAATCCCATCCACTGTTGACGGGTGAGGGAGTGCTGAGCCGGAGGGGATTTGCTGAACCACTTTGCTATCAGTCGGCACGCCACTGCCTCTAACCATTTGGATCTAGCCTGGATGCGAATGGTTAGAGGTTGTATCTCGTGAGAATATGGCCTAGATCATCTAGGCCATATTCTCACGAGATACAACCTACCCTGCCATCTAATTTGTCCTGCATTTTTTAAACATCCTAATGCAGGGTGTATTCCATTGTTGCACTAAATTCGTAATAATGACGCAGCCAAGAGCGGACGCGTAACAGAAAGCTTTCGATGCAGCTCATTAAACACTTTTTCGCATGCTCATACGCTTACGGATGTGGATGGGATAAAGTTAAATTCATCTCATCCTCCTTGCCTGCCATGGAGCCCAATGTCACACAGCAAAGCAGAAACGTACAGTCAGGTACACATTTTGTACGTTATGAGGTGCAAACGTTGTCGAATACGTTCGTTGAAAAGGTACAGAAGGTACACATGTGTACCTTTCTTATCTCTATTCA
>CAJPEV010001677.1:0-60578 GCA_905338385.1 Darwinula stevensoni
TTTTGACAAACCTTATATCTATATTTTCCTGAGCAGGCAAGAAAAATTAAAGGTTTCCTTTTAATTTTCATAAAATGTTCTCATGACTAGTACTAATAAAAATAAAATGTATTTTATGTTAAATAAGGACTGGAGACTAGCAAACGGCGTACCGATCTTTAAGAAGGGCGAAAAGAGTCATCCAGGAAATTACAGGCCGGTAAGTCTCACGAGTATCCCAGGGAAGATCATGGAGAGCATACCAACCCACAATGGAAATAGAATTCCAACTTGGGCTGAATACTTTACTAAGACAGACTCTTTAGGATTTTAGAAAGATTCCTTATCTTAACCCTTATACGCTCAGCGCGCCGATCCATCGGCGCGTCAGGTAATGGCCAGAACACTCAGGCGGGCCGATCTATCGGCTCCGTCTAAATCATGCTCTTTTAGTTACATAAATGGCTCAAAGGTTGTTTTTGTTGTGTAGTTACATAAATGGCTGAAAATGCTTTCCTAAACACAGGTACTAACTGCAAAACGTACGTATGCACTGTTTTACATAATGTGATGTAGTTCCGGACCAGAGAGCTCTACATGCATAAAACTTATATAAAAATTTACAGAAAAATATTCTCTTTCTTACAGGCTTGATGACAAGAAAAGAAGACCAAAAAAGGCAATTTTATTTATTGCCTAAATTATGTAAATTTTACATTTCTATATTTAATTCTTTCAGTTTTTATTTATTAAATTATTTATCGTGTTAGTACTTGTAGGCTATTTTTGTTTAAATCTACTGTTTATAGTGAATAAGTGGGATTTTTTTCATATGTCTTTGACCAAAATTGCATTTTTGGTGAATTTTTGAAGTGAGACTTGTACATTGAGCCAAATTCGCCTGAGTGTTTTAGGCCAGGTACTTGGAAAATAAGTTGAGTGCGAAAGGGTTAAGATAAGAAATTAATAGAATACGGCCCCTGATCCTTACGTGTGTCACAATAGAGAAGCAAACTATACAGTTTTAGATCGTAGGAGGATAGCCTCTTTGATACTCCGTCCCTTCATCTCATCCTTGAACACGTTCCTCCTCCATTGGTAATGTCTCGACATGGATGTGTTGATGGTAGAGATGACAGATCAAAACACTGAGAGATAGAGAGCAGAGCATAAATCTCCCGGTAGATATCAGTTTCTAGTTAGAATATGAAGCTCTTGTATCGGAGTATAGCAACTTCAGATTGGATGTAAACTCTCCTTTGCATCAAACCCCTGAAAGAAACGTGGGCATTACTCAAGGAAGTTGTGAAAAGAGAGTTGAGAAATCGACGCAGGGAGCGGATGTAAACGTAATGACAATGTTCATTGCTGTCGATCAATAGAGCATTTTTATCCGTTCCTTCTCCCCATCTCTATGAGAAAGAGACAAAGTGGAAAGATCTTGAGGTACTCGCCACTCAGACACTTCTCATGTTCGCACACGAAGACATTGACTGGGAAACCATTCATGCTTTCAAAGCGTGGTACAGTAGGTGGAAGAGGGGATGTGAGCCCATCCGTACGGAGATGCTGGAGATATGGCGTGTATTTGCTCACCCTTTCTGGATTCTGGGACATAGGAATCAGATGGATTTGTATGCAGTATAAAAAGCATGGATCATCCATATTCGTTGGGTTGATTATAGTCTTTGCATTAGCTAGTACACTAGGGCGAGGGATGTAGGTGTCTCTACCCTTTAGGGATAGCTTAGGCAGATGAATTTCATAATACGGAATTGCATCACTAGCCTAACCACTGGCTATTTCATCAGAATCTTCCAGTCTTGTGTTCACCTCTAAAACTCGTTCTACTGATTGCGTAATTATGGAACTAGTGCTGTGGCCATGGCCATAATGTCCGTGGCCAGGACTCGAACATGGGTTTTCGTGGCCACAACGCAACATACGATCACGGCTACCGAGTTCGTATCCTAACCCTGCGGTCCAGTATAGTCAGCTCTCCATGTATGTTTCGCCATTCAAGAACGACTGTGCTCCACCCAATCAATATCTTACAAGCCATTAAATTTCTTTTCTTCATAGCCGGAAACAAAGGAATTCATCTGGGAAGATTGAAACCAGAGGAGGAACAGAATAGACCTGAGGAAACGATCGTTTTGCTGTAAGCATCTCAATCCACTCGTGCTGTTAAAACAGTCTTCCATTTTCAATTAATAAACATGGTACTTTTTTTTCAACGCTTCCTTTCTATCTTCAATCTTTGTGGCTCTTTCTTTCATTTTCAAAGGCCTTGTATAACTAATGAGGGGGCAGATGGAAGTTAAAACTCCCTGAAATGTGCAATTGCATGAGTAGAAGTGAGGGTAGGGTAAACACCCCAGTTTTTGGCTACGCTGATACGACTCCCATAGGAAGTGAACACCCTGTGCGCACACCGGGAAACACTAATAATAGGTCCTCGTAGGGGAAGATGTTGATAGAATGCTTGAAAACGGCCAGATTAACTAATTATGCTGGATTTAAACTTCACTGGCCAGACCGGCCAGTGACCTCACTGACCTCACTGACCCTCACTGGAGACCGGCCAGAAACCGGCGTGCTAACCCTATATTGTTGTGTGGATGTGCGTTCGCATGTGGATTTGATTTCAAGAATAAATAAAAATTTTTTCTCATTTCCATAGTTGTTCAACATCTTTGTAAATACAGAGGGGAAAACTTAAAATTCGCTTGGTATTCACGATCTGAAAGATTAGGTATATACAGGGAATGGCAAAAAGGACCAACGACTATTATAATCAAAATATCTCCGCTCACAATGGAGTAACTTTTGCAAATCTTTCACTATGCGTACATGAGTTTGTCTCCAACTCATTCTCAACATTTCTCATAAATTTATGGAGCTGAAGCTATACCATTAGCAATTATGGAAAAGAAGTTAGACATTTAAAATGGACAAGAGTCCGAGTTCCACTACCTGCTCCTGCTGGTAATGGGAGGGTTGTCGAACGCTGTCCTTCCTAGTCAGCGAGACATGGTCGAACTCCTCTCTGATTCATTTTTTGGACTGGTTGTCTCTTGCAGAGGAATCGATGTGCATCAATCCACAGTTTTTTAAAGTTCATTCAGAATTTTCATTGGTTTTATGAAGGAATTATCCATTTCGGATCTCAGACTTGTCATGGACAATTGTTCATAACTTTAATTTAAGTTAATGGATTTTGACTGTCCTCTTGACTTTCAAATATATGAAGACATGTTACTTTTTCAGCAAATTTTGAGAGATACGAGTGCAGCAATCTTTCGATACACTCGAAGTCGTTTGTCTTTTGTTTCATGCCCTCCAGGCCGACTTTTAAAAAAGGGAAATTCTGAAAGAACTTTGAGAAACCTCTCTGAATTGATCAGTTCAATGATTAATCTGCTATTCATTGGGAATAAACTCATGAAACTCATGAGATGGCCAACCGCCCAAAAAAGAATTTATCAATAAATAGGAGTTCGACCTAGTCTTGATTAGGAAGGACAGCGCTCCAGTGTTCCCTCCTCTCCACCACCAACAGGAACTCTTGTCCATTTTCAATGTCAAACTTCTTTTCAATAATTGCTGATGGTATTGCTTCAGCACAACAAATTTGGATGACGATTTGAGAAAATGTTAGATACATATTCATGTATGCATATTGAAAGATTCGCAAAAATAGCTCCATTGTGGACGGAGATATTTTGAAGATATTTGGAAATATGGAGATATTTTTAAAAGTCGTTCTTTATTTTTTTTTGCCATACCCTGTATATCATTCACCTGTGCCATGAAAAAGGAGATTGTGCTCTCCTCCCGTTGCTCCACAGAGGGTACAAGGGGACTGTCACTCAATGCATGAGGCACAAACCCAGAACCCGTTTTTTAGAATTATTTTTCCACCTCCGCTCCTCTTTCATGGAGACAATGCGTCTATGTCAAAGTTAATTGGAAGCGGTGGGAGCTTCTCATGTCATCACTTTGACACCTTACCCGTTTGCTAATAAAAAAATATTCGGAAACATGGACTCTACAGTATAATTCTCACAGCTGGAATTAGGAAGTACTCAATCCACCTTCGAGCGCTGAGTTTTAAGTAACGAGTCTTCGGCGGAAGTGAAGTAAATCACATTAAAATTTCACGAATAATTTAAATTCACACTTATTTACGCATCTGAATATTAAAACAATATACAGGGTGCGCGAGCTATTTGAGAACAAAATTTGACTTTGAGGAAAACTAAAATATTCAGTAGAAAACCCAATATATTTCCATAGATTTTGGTACACATGTTCTTACATACACATAACAAAAGGTTATTCAATAAAACCGCCTTCAACCTCGATTACGGCCTCGATGCGGCTTCTGAAACGACTACATGCGTTGATCAGGTGATTCTTATTTATGTTTGCCATAATGTCCCCGATGGCAGCCTTTAACGAGTCCTTGGTATTAAGGCCGTAATCGAGGTTGAAGGCGGTTTTATTGAATAGCCTTTTGTTATGTGTATGTAAGAACATGTGTACCAAAATCTATGGAAATATATTGGGTTTTCTACTGAATATTTTAGTTTTCCTCAAAGTCAAATTTTGTTCTCAAATAGCTCACGCACCCTGTATGTCACACCATTTTCCCCCTCACGTTGGCCTTGACCGTGACCGTGACCTTCGGCTTCTCCACTCCGCTTTCCTGAGATATACGCCAGACCTATTACTAAAATGAGAAGCTGTCGGATTAGAGCCGAAAGATGGATCTTTTATAATCATAGAAAATCAGGAACATGAAATGAAGCAACAGAAGAGTCAAACAGGAGGGTTGAGAAAGGAAAGCGACTACAAACACTTGCGGTGGACAATGGATGGCCCAGATTCATCGTATTCTTTCTTGGAGATCCACATCTGCTGAAATGTGGAAAGAGATGCCATAATGGACCCTCCAATCCAAACTGAATACTTCCTCTCTGGTGGAGCAATGATTTTAATTTTTATGGTAGATGGAGCCAAGGATGCTATCTCCTTCTCCATACGATCTGCAATTCCTGGAAACATGGTGCTCCCTGCAAAAAGGAAATGTCGTAAGTGCTGTAAAGACTCAGAACATGTTTGATTCTGCCGAGTGGGATGCATTACCTCCAATGAGCACTGTGTTTGCATAGAGATCCTTCCTGATGTCGACATCGCACCTCTTGATGGAGTTGTAGATGGTTTCATGAATGCCATGGGATTTCATGCCCAATAACGAGGGCTGGAAGAGAGCTTCGGGACAACGAAAGCACTCGTTCCCGATCGTAATCACCTGACCGTCAGGCAGCTCATAAGACTTTTCCAGACTGCTGTTACTGGCAGCTGTTGCCATTTCCTGCTCGTAGTCGAGGGCAACATAGCACAGCTTCTCTTTGATGTCCCTCACGATTTCTCTCTCAGCTACAACGAATACCCATACATAACGAATGACATATCAACTTCCGGACCACAATGAGTAATGATGACCCGAGGATTATCTGAAGTAAGAAATCTTTACGAAGGACGATACGACAGCTACAAGAGTCATGCTGTGTCTCATCTAGTACACATCTACAAAAGGAAAAAATGTGGGTTGGAGCTCAAGGCCTTCATCCCACTCCCCAGCAACGAGAAGAGAGATAACGTATCAATGTTGGCGTGGCCCTCACCTGCAGTTGTAAAAGGATGCCTCTTCTCTGTGAGGATCTTCATCAAGTAATTAGTGAGGTCTCGGCCGGCCAGGTCCAACCGCTGTATGCCATCGGGAACGACATAGCCTTCATAGATAGGCACAGTGTGAGACACACCATCGCCTGAATCCAATGCGATGCCGATCGTTCTGCCACATGCAAAGAGAGATAGAACTCCTGGGATGGCCACATAAATGGAGTGGCTCTTGAAGGTCTCAAACACGATCTGCAAACAGAAAATATTTGCTGACGAGCAAGGATAAAAAAAAAGAATAAAGGGGCGAAGCAAGGGACTCCGACTTGGGCCATCTTCTCCCTGTTTGCTCTCGGATTGAGTGGAGCCTCTGTGAGCAGCACCGGATGTTCTTTTGGGGATGCACTCAACTCGTTGAAGGCATGGTGCCAAATCTTTTGCATATCATCCCAGTCGATGACGACGCCGTGTTCCATGGGATATTTCAGGTTCTGGATTTCTCTCTTGTTCTGGGCCTCGCGCCCCACATAGGTATCACTCTGCTCCGTACTTCCATCCAAGGCACCCTAAGGGGAGGAAGAACTCGTGAAGGAGTTTCATCTCCAACATGAACAAAACAACGTTCAACATCCACTGTCAAAGAACCTTCAGAGTACTGGACTCACTTGTGGTGCGGATCTGCCAACGAGAGTTGGAAATACGACCTTCGGGGCATCTTCCCCAGAGAAGCCAGCTTTGCACAATCCCGACCCGTTATCGACGATCAATGAAGAAAGTTCGTCTGCCATTTTTCACTTACAGTCCTAGGTTGAGGTGGGTTAGAGATTTCAACCTGGTCAGTGAAGCCACCGGCCGAGCAGGAGCCCGGACACTGGAAATATCGCCTGGCAAAACATAAAGTGAAGGGAGAGGAAGGCGATGTCATAAAGATAGAGACATGGGGATGCCCGATCAAACTCAAGGGGAACATCAATGCACTGACACCGAATGCTACGCAAGCTTGAGATAAAAGTCCGACGTAATTACGGATAATCTATCCCGTACTGCATGTACCACATACAATATAGAAAATGCTAGAGTCGGGAGATGCCACCAGGAGAGGGATACCGTCCCTTTTCATCCCTACAAAATGAAACACGAAACCCATGATATTATAAATCATGACCCTCATTATACTATTATCTTATTAATAAATTGCGACTCCTGAAACTTCATGGTTTCCTCGTACTTGGCGTACAAACGTAGGAGTGTTGTTCGTCTGGGCAGCGAGAAGAGATTAATGGGAAGGCCCGGTCACAATCGTAACCAGTCTGTCACAAAGGTACCACGGTGTCAGAGAGAGGAAATCACGCTGTACTGATGGAATGTAAATAATCTTAGGTAGGAGAGAGATTCCCCCATTCCTTACCTGGGGAATGAGACCTTTCTCGGTGCCCTTGGCGTCACTACAGTCACAAATGATTACAAACCACGTTGCGGCGAACACGCGAAAGGAACGAGACACACCTAGGCACTCATAAACGAAGATGTTATCTTCTTTACTTCTTTATCTGTTTCATATCTTTTAAAGGTCTCTCCATATCGTGAATGTTTCCGGACACAGGAAATGGGTGGTTTCAGCTTAATTTAGAAATATCAGCGTGGAGGAAAAAAAAAATTTTGTCAGAGAAAGGGATTTTACATTTTAAACTAATTTTTTTTTTTATATACAGGGTGGGCCAAAATATGTAACTGAAAATGAGTATTTCTTTTCATTTTAGGGCAAAATGTTATCATTATTGCAATATCATGCTTCAATATTCTATTGAGGAGCGTGTATGGATTGTCGAACGCTATTTTAAAAACTGAGGATCAGGTCAAATACAGTTCAAATGTGTGTATAAATAAATAAAATCATTCTTAATTATATTTTTAGTTGAAGTTACCTTTTGGGCCCACATTGTATATATTGCGGGGGCACGTAGATGCAAGGAAAAAGTCTTGACTCTCTATGCTCTCTGTCTCCAACTCCTTCATGTCAGCTGCAAACTTTCCTCCGGAACAAGTTAATCCAGCGTTAGTTCGGTAGGATTTCATTCATCCCATACTTCATTTTGAACATGAATATTTTAAATATGTGATAGCATTATCTTAAATGAGAAAAAAAAAATTTGGACAACCCACAATTAAAAATATTCAAGTACTTTCTTGTAATGAATGCATTGTTACAGAAACTTTTTAAAAAAAGCAGGATGGGCCAAAAAAAAAAGTCCCAATTCCAAAATGAAATCACAGGATAACCATAAAATACAGGATTAAATAATAACATGCATTATCACACTCCACCATACCAACTCTGCGTTGAAAGAAAAGGCAAGAGGGAAAGAAAAAACGAGATGTGCGTCTACTCCCCACCCCCACTCCTTTTACTTCTGAGAGGAGTGCCAGGAAATACAGCCTACCGCACTAATGTTTTCTTCATAAGACGATTGAAAGGAAAAGGATAAAGAATCGCAACACTTCAAGGACCGGGTCGCAGAAAGTAACACAGTATGTTGAAACTTTTCAGAAATGTAGCCTATGTTGCTCTATGTTGCAAGTTGATGTACAACATTGATAAAACATTCCTTCAATGTTTTCACTTGGAATGATGCTGCGACACTTCTACGAATGTCACTTCAACATTTGCTATCAACATTGAGAGATTGTTGACACTCTTGACATCGACAACGTAGCGACAACATTCTGATACAATACGGACTTGTTTTAGGGAATTGTAAAATTGTCCTCCTTGCCACGAGATGGAGACGTAGGTCTCGCTTTTCTCACAGTACACAAAAGTGCCCTTCTCCCTTTCCCTGGAATCGTCCCGCAAGGGAATGTTTAGTACCTTGCCATATTTCTCGCATTGTCTCATTATAGTAATCAATGAACACGGACACTTCCTTCATCACTTGTTATCCTCATATTCGAGACAGATTCATGGGGTTAAGATAAAAAAAAGCTCATATTCCCAAAAAGAATCCTTTCCTAGAACTCGTCGAATACACCCTACAGGTCAATAAAAACGATGGTAGAGAGTCTGTGATCTTAACATTTCGCATTCTCATCCTAAGACCTATATGTGGAAAAGGACTGATTTCGGGCCTCCACTGGTAGTGGAGTGGACACACTCGAGCGCTAAGGAATGGAAGTTGAGTTCGACGTGATCTTGATAAGCAGGAAGGACGGTGCTCGAGTGTGACCTCCACTCCACTAACAGCAAGAGCTCTTGTCCATTCTAAATGTCTAATTTATTTTCAATAATTGCTGATAATATTGCTTTGCCTCAACAAATTCAGATGAAACTTGATATATCAGTTGGAAACATACCCATGGAAAGCAAAAATAGCTCTATTGTGAGAGGAAATCTTTGGGTTGAAAATCGTTGGTCATTTTTTTTTGCCATACCCTATATATTTTCTATCTTTGCCAGGGAAATCCAGCTCTTCTGCGTCTTTGAGTCTTTTTATTCATTTAGAGAAAATCAGCGTACCAACATCAGCGTTCAAGTTACACCAAAAATACGCATGATCCAGTTGCCTTGAATCGGATCGGAGGAGATCTTCAACGGAAACGAACACCTGTTGAAAGAAAGAATCGAATTTCAAAGCCTGCACTAGGAGATTGCTTTCATTTAGTCTTGTACTCCTGGAGAAAGAGCCAGAAAGACCTGAAGGAACGAGAGCATATTTCATTATTTAAAAAAAATATTAATAACCCACATAGGACATACTGTACATTCGTTTTTGAAATTGCACGTTGAAATTAAGGAAAAACCATACAAATAAAACTAACACCCCATGATCAGTGTGCCCCCCCCCCCCCCCGGTTGAGAACCGCTGCTCTAGCCGAAACTCTAAAGAATGGATTTCCCATTTTGATACATGGACGGTCTGAATGGATTCTGCAGAATTTATTTGAAACTCGGGTGAACTGATGAATGAAACTTGGCATTCTGGAGGAGTGGTATGGGAACCAAGCAATATGAGTTTCCTAGGTTGACACTCCAGAAAGTCTCCAACGTTATGGGAAGCATATGAAAATACAAAATTAAAATTCCCTGAGAGAAATGAGAAATCGAGAATGAAAATTTTTCGTTGCAGAACAGGCCAAGTAAGTGATATAACGCTTGACGAGAATGCGTCTACGCCGGATGTCCCCGCCTCCTCTTGTCTCCGGCGAGATACAATTCCCTTCTCTTATCCGTGGGGCAACTGTGGGCGTGAACAGCTACGTGGCTTTTTCTTCCGGCGCCGTATCGTGAAAGCGGAAATATCTTTTTCATCCTTTTTGGAGAGGTGGATGCGTTAAAAATCTCGCAAGCTATGAAGAGTTGAGAGATTAAATTTGGCATTGCGGGAATTCCAGAACTTGTGGGGTCACAAAGACGCGAACGTGGAAACAAAAATGAACAGAAATGAATACCAATTCAACGAAATAAACGGATCAGAAATGGCAAAAGCCTTGCTTGTCGTGTGTCTCAGTCCTGGATTGCCCAGCATTCCAGATCCTAAGAAAAATACTGTTCAAGCTGCTTTTCTTGCTGATGTAATTGATTGCAGCTCATCACAATACTGAATTAGAGCCGTTCACACGGAATTCCCAAAATAAAAGAGATAAATACGATCATGAATGATAAATCTATTCCCACCCTCACATTCCTCTCGGCAAAACTCTTAATGATTTTATGCACTTGGATGCAGGGATGGTCTGGACGAATCCTGTAGAATTTATAAGAAACTCGCAGGAATGGATTTTAGCATGAAGGTAGAGCTTTTCAGCTTTTGGCCAGGTTTGCTGTTCCAAAAAGTCTCTGAAACTATGAGAAAAATCTAAAAATCCTAATATGTAAAAGAAAGAGAGAATATTGAAAGCGCGAAGGAGAATCTGCCGTAGCTGGGGAAGATCACATACCATAAGTGATAAATCGCTCCCCCACTTGAGCTTGCCTTCCCCTTGTCTCTCGAGAGATACTAGTCCCCTCCTCTCCTCCTCTCCTGTCTAGGGACAAATTGAACAACTTGAGGGGCTTCTTTAGGTTCCGAGTCGAAGAGAAACGAAAAATGCGTTTGATCCATTTGGAAGGATGGATGTAAAATCTCGCAATCTATGAAGAGCTGAAAGAAGAAATTCAGCATGGTGGAAGGTCTAGAATCCGTGGAGTCGTCAAGATGCGAAAGTAGGGACAAAAATAAACAGCAATTCGGAGAAATGGACGAATCAGAAGGGTGATGCAATTGCGTCTCTAGCACCTAAGTCCTTAAATGTAAATCTTGCGTTTAAGAAAAGTTTTAGCATGGAAAAAGACAGCGAAGGAGGTGTCTTAAACTTTTCTAAAATGATTATCAGCTTGACCTGCATATTCTTATCATTCTAAATGGTACGCAAATATTTTGTTTCTCGAAGGAGCATTTGTTCCACATACTTTCTTCTACATTCGCATGAGACATGGCGACAAGGGAACGTTTCCGCAGGCGAAAATTGCTGAGGAGGGAGCGTGTTTTTCGTGATCACCTTGATTCTCTTGAAAAAAAAAAAGCTCATCATCTTAGGGATGATGAGCTACGAAAATCGATATGGACTGTCGAGATCCCTCATCCCGGAGATACGTACCATAGCGAGTGCTTGCATTCAATGAGGTACCTTCAGTAGTCAAGCATTGGCTCTTCAACTAATATTGTGCTGTACATTGAGATTCCTCGCTACTAGTGCCATCTATTCCGTGTTGGGAGATGGAATATGTATTTCCTTGTCATCAGTTCTCCGTACCATTCATACTGTTTTTAAAAATCTTGCTCAGAGCGTGCAAGATTTTGCGAAAATTCCCTCAGTAAACGAAGTGCACAGGGTGAAAACTGATTTCTGAAAATTGAAGAATTTCAATTCTCCAAAGTCATCGGGGCAATTGATGGAATCCATATCCCATTGAAGTACCCAAGGACAGGGAATACCTCTACGTGAACAGAAAAGCCTTCCACTCCCTGTATGTACAAATCGTTGTCGATAGGAAAACGAAGATACTGAGTCTTGTTGATGGCTATCCAGGCAGATCCCATGACACTCTCATTTTTGAGAGCAGCTATCTCGCATTGAAGTAGCGTCAGAAGGAAATTCCTGGAGATGGTTGGTTGCTGGGAGATTATGGATACCCACAGCGAAGTTATCTGATGACTCCTTTGACCAATCTTAGACTAGGGAAGAGGTTGCCTACAATCAGGGCCGCCCAGAAGGGGAAGGGGGGGGGGGAGCAATTAGGGCAATCTGCCCAGGGCCCCACGTATGAAGGTGTCCCAAGGGGACCCCCAAAGGGCCTCAAGGGGTCTCTGGCTTAATTTTGCCCCGGGCCACCGGAAACCTCTGGGCCTACAACACTTGTCAGGCAAGAGCTCGTTCCATCGTCGAAAGAGCTATTGGTTTGCTGAAAGCTCGATTTAGGAGTCTCAGTGGAACTGTCAGTCAGAAACTTGGAGCATCAATGTGCCGAATGAAAGGACTCAATCCCCCTTCAGAGGCAGAACGGACTTAAGAAAAAGTATTCTGTTCACGTAGAGGTATTCCCTGTCCTTGGGTACTTCAATGGGATATGGATTCCATCAATTGCCGAATGAAAGGACTCAATCCCCCTTCAGAGGCAGAACGGACTTAAGAAAAAGTTTAGATTTAGATGTTTCGAGAGACACTTCTAATAGAGAGACTTCTAATCTAATTCTAAACTTTTTCTATTCTATTTCTTTTCTTAAAGGGTCCGTTTAAGAAAAGAGTTAGAAAATATTTAGAAGCTTCCCCCAGGTCCTATAAGGGGCGATGGTCTTCCCTTCCAGATTTTAATTGGTATTAGAATTGGGTGGAGCTGATCACAATATTGAACTCTAGCCGTTCACAGGAAATCCCCGACTTCGTTATCGTGAGAGATGCCAGCATGAAACGCTGATTGATCCATGACGATTGCATGAAAGGGTCAGCGATACACGTCACAAGAAACTATGTTCTTCATTCCGTCTCTTAGCTTTGGCTCTACCTGCAAATGCTTTATGCAATATGTTGGAGAGAATTAAAAAATAAAAGGTCCTGAAACTTTAAGTTTCATATTTTGTTGAATATCCAACATGCTTGTGAACAGCGGCTGCTTATGCACAGAAATAGGCCTGCAAAAAGTCTCCACAAAAAGTGATAAGCAGTAATCATCGGCTTCTCTTTCGAAGAATTTCATGGCAAGTCACAGTTTGAGAATGCTGTCTAAAAGCATGCCTAATGTAATATATGGTAAAATTGAAGTTATAAATAAGAAGGGAAGCAGTGAGCAAATTTTCAAATAACGATGGTAAAGAGGTGAAGGTAGAAGTTTTACCCTGGGAAGCTTGTCAGGGTCATCATCAAGTCGGTCTTCAGGTATGTGGCACTCTAAAAAGTGAATGGTGGCCCACAGCACAGTGAAACTTGGGGAAATTTATCAGGACATGATGAGTGGAAGTTACATGAAAGAACACTTGCCCATAGGGGGTGCTGTTGACATAACGTCATTTGCTTACATAGCAGTGCAGTTTTTTGAATGGACACTTTGCTGTCAGATAGACTTTTTTCCCGTTCGCATCAGCTCCGTACGTTTCTATAGCCTCTACCGTCGAGTTGCGAAGCTACAGTTTCGATTGCGATTACGAGGCGTCTCACGAGTGCTGTCGTCGACAGCGGTAAGGATGCAGTGGAGTAGCTAGGGTTTCACCAAAGGGGAGGCTTACGAAAATCAAAGGGGGGGGGGGGGGGGGGCTAAGGGGAACCGAAGGGGGGGGGGGATTGGTCGAAGCATTTACATCAGTGTTGGGGAAGCTTGAACCAAAGTTGGAAACGAAGTCCCGCCCCAATCCCCCCCCCCCCATCGATACGCCAAAACAGGAAAGGGAAGATGGGAGGTAAAAATGAATCCGAAAATACCATAAAAGGCAATCCTAAAAGCCTGATACTCAGCTCTCAAGAGGTGTCGTAAAGATACGGACCCTTCACAGCAGATAGTAGCAATGGTGCAATATCATCGCTCGAATGAATCGAATGAGAGGCATGGACCTACCGCTTCAGAGCTGCCTCTTACATGCCCATTCAATATTGTTGCACCTCTTCCGGAACTCTGTAACTAACTGAATAATGATATTCCTGAATACGGATCAGAGCACTTGCTCCAAGTTTACGTTTTTCATATTTTCTTGTTAACGTTATAAGAAGAGGCAGGCGGAGTGAAGCCGCTCTGCGAGGTCTTTGGTCCCCCGTTTTGCACAGCTCATCTGCACACAGTCCGGAGACATTTCCTGCAATAACTGGGTTCAGTATACCATAAACATCAATCGAAAATAGCGGACAATTATAATTAACGAAGGTGTCCGAATTGGCATTAATCCTGCTTGAAAAGGGTTAGAAAAGCGGGACTAATAAAAAAAGAAAAGATTGCTGGGCATTGGAAAATGAACTGAATCGGTTATCGTTGCATGACCCTTTCAATGACTCATGCACTCTTTAATGACGATCGTGAATTTTCTACGTCCACTCATGGTGCTGACTTCATCTAAGACGTGAGCAAAACCAGGACACGATAACACAACTTATTCCCTTATAAGGTAAGAACCCACGGGAAGGAGAGATAGCAACCAATTCAGTACGTTTGCTCTGTCTAAGTATCCTCTTGAAACACGCATGTATGATAAAGATTCATCCTCTTGTTTGCGATGGAGATTCAAACCGGTCCAGCTGCAGAAGTTTGCACTGTTGGAGTAACAATATATGGCTTCTTCCTTCCCCTTACCCGTTTTTGATGACTGGAAAAAGAACGGACTACCAGACGTTCAAGAAGTTACGCGTTTAAGACCTGGGGCCTGTTCCACGCCGCTGCTAAACTTAATTTGAATCTAAACGTAATCAAAACTTGTCGCAAATATAAATGTATCATAATCTAAATCGAATATCATTCTGATCTGAAAGCAGTCATTATGCACAGAGACGACGGACAACGAACTCCCTTGGCTGCATTTTACAGCTTTTTAATGCTATCACGTCAAGTGTATATTTGGAATAGATTTAGCTTAAGTTTAGCAGAGGCAAACAACTTTCAAGGATCTCAACACAGATGGTCTGCAAACGGCTACAATCCGAGAGCATTTTGTACTCATAGAAGCAAAGTCACGATGTCCTGTCGTGGACCCAAAAAAATTTGAAAAAAAATGAAAGACCCAGATATCCAATAGATAAAAAGATATCCAAAGTTCATGCATGTTTCACCCCTTTTCACGGCTGCAACGAAATTGCCTTGCATGAGGGATTTCAATTGAGTTCTGGCAATAAACAGAAACGTCAACTTGATCGTTATATCATTGCATGAAACTGTAAGACAGGTTCCTCAGTTTCTTATGAGTTGCCTTGAGGCTCGTAAATAATTTAAAGGCCTCGTAAAGAATGTAAACACCCGTTTTACAACACCAATTGTCAGGCTATCTCGTTCGTCGGGATGGCAAGTAGGCCTATTTCAAGAGTGATTAGATTAAGCACCGACTTCAACGAAGCACAGAGTAAATCATCAGCTGTATCTGCTCCAGCAAGGACACAAACAAAACGCACGATGTCGTAACAAACATCAGTCTGTCAAGTCTTTCCTGATTGGTAGATCTTCGCAATGCGATTGCTTTTCTAGAAGTACGACTGGATGAACTCCTATACTACTTATGTTTGCTTGATGAATAGCAGGCTAACGGAAAGTTAGACTAGATTAAGGAACAAACCGGGGGCTACATTAACTCGTTAATTAATTAGCATCGGGTGGTGTTAAGCTTTCCTTCCGTGATGAGAATCCTATTACGGGAGGACGACACGCCATGCTGTGATATTGCTTGGCTGTATCTTCTCATGGCGCCCTTTTGTGGACCTCGTTGAACTAACTGATTGCTGAAGGGGATAGGCAAGTGAGACAATCCCGAACTTCAGGGATCGTTCCTAATCTTTAAACACTACGACAATGAGGAATTTTCACAGCAGTTTCGCTAGTCCAAGCAAACAGTGCTACACTTACTGCCGCATCAGTAACTCGAGGAACCCAAGAATCATCGATGGGACTGCCTGATGCCAATTGATGAACTAATGCACCAACATGAGAGGCAGCTGTTTGCCCTGCTATGTGAAGTTCTCACGACGTTTTCGCTGAATCGCAATGTTGGATGGGCCAGCAGTATCCATTACTAAAAGCAATCAAAATTCAATAGCACGAACGCTTCCGATCCAAGTGAACCGCCTCCTCCGGGAAGCCCGACGCAAGACGGATGTGCAAAACCGGAAGGCGCATGCGCAGCGGGACGGTGGGTGAGGAACCCTGGAGAACAGGGTTGTGAGATTGCCGAGGAGAAGTGGGAAGGTGGGGTTGCTAACTCCGACATAATAAACTGACACTGTCTTTATGTTGAATTTTGATTGAGAAATTGCATTTTGCTAATTGCTGGCAGAGATAATTTCAAACAAAAGAGACTGATGCTCAAACTATATGAATATTTTCCTACAGGTCTTCTTTTACAAACTGAAGACCATTTTCAATAAGCATCCTGGTAGAAGTGATGAGTCACATAATTGTCATAAAATGTCAGTATCCGCATCAGTTAAGCTCGTTATTAATAACTACTTGACTTTCATTTGTTGAGAATGATTTGATACCTCTGAGTATTTGAGATGGATGCTGAAATAACTATTTCTATAGAAAATTAATAATTATTTCCAATTATTCGAAGCCTAATCAAAAATCCTAATTCCCTACTTATGTGAGCGATACGAGCTAACCAAGTTGAGAGCCAGCACATGCCTTCCTCAGCGCTCCAAAATTACAAAAATCACGAGTCCAGGTGGATACTATGCCCTTTTAAAAAACTAAGGCACTCCCCCGAGCGCCTAAAATTAAATTTTTTTCTTTTCTTTTCTCATACATTGCTGGAAATCCTGCTAAGGAAAATTGTGAATTTTACATCGCTCTCTCTGTCTCCTTTGTGCCATGGGACACTCCAGCAGGAATCTCGACATGGTGATAAAAGTTGCATGGAGTATCATGAGTTGCATGAGCATCTTCATGCCGAATGAGTCTGTCATATCCTTACTGCAAATCCACCACAACTTTAGCAATAATTATTCCGGTTTTTCAGCGCTCAAAAATGAGAAGCGTTTAGCCTATCGTCTATAGATTTCACGGCACTTTTCCAAATCTAAATAACTGTAAACACACGGAAAAGAGTTTTTGGTACAGGGATGCGACAGAATAAATATTAAATAATATACTAGTTGTAGTCCACTGCTACCCTCACCGTTCCCTTTCCACAAGCAGCAAAGATAGACAGAAGAAAAATTTAAGTTTCACATCCGCTGCACATCTGTCATTTATTCTCGTGTCTTCCTGCAGTAAAAAAAAGGTCTCATTAGAACATCCGATGTGCTAATGCTAGATGGTGATCCCTGAGGTTTTAATTCCCTCTGATTAATGTCTACTTAAGATTACCACTAAACCCCCACCTTACCACCTAATGAAGAGCAACAAGGTATGGCCAGCCTCTTTCCATCTCCCATCACTTTCATTAATACCTATGTTAACTTTGCATACCTCCAGATTCAAAAGAGAATGACAAAGTTTCTAGATCAGAGACAAGAAAAGAAGTATCTTTATTGAAAAGTCTCTGAAAATGACGAAAAATCTGCAGCATGGAATGCAGAAGCACAAGAGCCCATGGATGGAATGGGTAACCGAAGCGACTAAAAACACTTGCGGTGAACAATCGACGGCCCGGATTCATCATATTCCTGCTTGGAAATCCACATCTGCTGGAATGTGGAAAGAGATGCCAAAATGGACCCTCCAATCCAAACTGAGTACTTCCTCTCTGGTGGAGCAATGATTTTTATCTTCATGGTAGGGGGAGCCAAAGATGTTATTTCCTTTTGCATGCGATCTGAAATTCCTGGGAACATGGTGCTTCCTGAAAAAAGAAATGTCAAAAGTGCTTAGTTTTAGCAAAGGTTGAGATTCTGACAATACATGTTTCATTCTGCTAAGTGGGATGCCTCACCTCCAGACAGCACTGTGTTGGCATACAGGTCCTTCCTGATGTCCACATCGCACTTCATGATGGAGTTGTAAGTGGTTTCATGGAGGCCACAGGATTCCATCCCCAGGAATGAGGGCTGGAAGAGAGCCTCAGGGCAACGGAAGCGCTCATTTCCAATCGTGATCACCTGACCATCAGGCAGCTCATAAGACTTTTCCAGACTGCTGCTGCTGGAGGCTGTGGCCATTTCCTGCTCAAAGTCGAGGGCAACATAGCACAGCTTCTCCTTGATGTCTCGCACAATTTCTCTCTCAGCTGGAACAAGAAACCATCCACCAAGAATGAAACATCAACATTCGGTCAATAAGGAGTAATGATGACTTGAGTGTGAATAATCAAAGCACTTCAAGGATAACGTGATAGCTAGAGATCAATCTCATCCTATCTCAATAGTTACTGAAAGAATCAACACGAGTGATCCTCAAGGTCTTCCTCCCGCTCTTCAGGACTTACACATTAAAGTTGGTTTGCTCCTCACCTGTAGTTGTGAAGGTATACCCTCTCTCAGTCAAGATCTTCATCAGGTAGTCAGTGAGGTCTCGGCCAGCCATGTCCAATCGAAGGATGGCATGAGGAAGGGCATAGCCTTCATAGATAGGCACAGTGTGAGACACACCATCGCCTGAATCCAAAACAATACCAGTTGTCCTGCCAGATGCATACAGGGATAGCACAGCCTGGATGGACACATACATGGCTGGGGTGTTGAAGGTCTCGAACATGATCTGGAAACAAGACACATACAATGAGAATTTTGAATTAAAAAATTAAGAAATATATGCAAAAAAAGATTGCCTAAATAGACTATTTATTTTTGATAACAGACCTGGGTCATCTTCTCCCTGTTGGCTTTTGGATTCAGTGGTGCCTCTGTGAGCAGCACTGGATGTTCTTCTGGAGCTACACGCAACTCATTGTAGAAGGTATGGTGCCAAATCTTTTCCATGTCATCCCAGTTGGTAACAATGCCATGCTCAATTGGGTACTTCAGGGTGAGGATGCCTCGCTTGCTTTGAGCCTCATCTCCCACATAGGAATCCTTCTGTCCCATTCCAACCATGACACCCTGGAGGACAGAACATTTAAGGGAAATTCATCTCCACTGTGAATGACAAGGATTAAAGAAGCATTCGTTGTCTAGAGAATTCTTGCAAAGCTGGACTCACCTGATGTCTTGGTCTTCCAACAATGGATGGGAATACAGCCCTTGGGGCATCATCCCCAGCAAAGCCGGCCTTGCACATTCCAGACCCATTGTCAACAACCAATGCAGCAACGTCGTCGTCTGCCATTTTCACTTGTAGTCTTAGGCTTGAGTCTCTTTAGGGATTTCAATCGACTCTCTGCGGTTATTGGTCAGACCGGTGTTCAGACAATGCGGGAAAATCGGCCAAATAAAACCTGAAGGGAATGGAAGGCAATGTTATGAAGATAAGAAATGGGGACGGCAGATCAATCTCAAGGGGATCATCAACGCACAGCCAACAACTGTTACGCAAGCCCGGTGGTAATAGCCCATCGTAATTACAGATAGTCCCTTCCGTACCGTATGTACCACATATATGATAGATAACGTACTAAAAAGAAGAACGGAACCCACGGAATTATAAACGATTATTCTAATTTTTGAACTGCAATATTTTGAAATTCGACCCCTGATATCACATTGTTTCCTCGAGTTCGGCGGGCAAACGTAGGGTCAAGTCCCCTGGGCAGTGAAAAGTGATTACTGGGACATTGTAGTCACAATCGTAGTCATCCCGTTACAGTTGCTACTGTGTAAAAGAAAGTATAATTTGCGGTACAGATGGAATCGAAATGGAAACAGATGAAAAAGAGATTTCCCAATGTTTTTCTCGGGAAAAGAGACTTTCCTTGGATCCTTGGCGCCACGTACTGTCACAAATGATTGCACTCCACATTGCAGTGGAAGAGCGAAGAAGAAACGCGACACTTTTGCACCCATAACTGAAAATTTTATCTTTGTTAAATATTGTTTAAAGGTCAATATCCGGTCGTGTGCAGTGGTATCTGATGGTCCTTCGTGCGGAATCGAACATTCCAGTGCATCTTCTGCGCTTTCCCATCTTCCATCTGCTCAACGCGTCGGATGGGAAATCGACGGCTTGTGCGACTTGATCCGATGCTTCGATCTATGCTGCACGTCAGGAAAATGATGAAAACATGCCACGCCGTAGAGAAGCGGCTCCTCGCGAGGATGCCAATGGCAATGCCATAAATTTGGTTGAAACGTGCAGCAACGACTTCTACTTTACAACGTTTGACTCGAATTCAAAACGATTCCCCTGTCTCCCACCTTTCCGAAGCTGACTGACTTCAACTTAATCACCACATTCACCCCATGATGTTGTAGTCGACTAAAAACCTGTCAGAATCGAGTGGAAAAAAACTACCGAATTCAACGGATAACGGCGTAAAAGCCTTTGCCAGCTCGATGTTCTGCTCCATTCTTCCGGAAGACGAATGAGTCAGAGAAACACCGTTCAATATCTTCCACATCCATGACTGCATGCGAGCACAATAAGGAACTTTCGCAAATTCTGATTGGCTTTCAGTGTCTGCCTGGTCAGATCAGTTAAATCCTCTTCCGGCCGAGTGCGGATACCACAATCGAGTCCGCTTTCGGGGATTAATTTTCTTTCCGACGCGTAAGATACAGATAATTGGAACGTGTGCGACGGTCTTTAGGGTTTTCCTGCAAGCTTGGAAACTCGCTATTCGTGTTAATTTCCTCGGTCTGTTTAGTTTTGTGCGGTGTGCTACTCGATCGCAGCGCAATGGTTCTCCGGAAGTGCTATGGATACCATTAATACGCAACTGGAAGTCAGGATTACGATATATTTCCACAAAAATGTGCCATTTTTTCATTGAAAAGAAAGAAATGTAACTGTTGTTCAACGCGTGCAATCAAAAGCATTTTTGCCCATTGCATGCAATTTTCCAAAACTTTGCTAGTCGCATTCAATGAGCACAATGGTTGTTTATATTATAAAATTGGCCAAATCCTTGCGCAACCCAGGAAATTGGCAATCACGCATAACAGATATGCTAAGTGAAGTACGTGGGTAAGAGGAAAGAGTTTAGGTTTTCCACGTTCTCTGCCTAACCTCCTTCACGTCAGCTGGAAACCTTAACGCAAGCGTTCTTCCGAACCAAGATAAAAGAAGAGGAAAAGGAAATGGAAGTGTGGCTATCTATTACCCCCCCCCCCCCCACTTCCTCTATTTTTTTAAGAATTTTTTCACGCATTTAGATGCAGGGATGGTCATGATCGATTCTGGAATTTGTTAGAAACTCGCAGAAATGAAATTTGGCATAATGGAGTACAATAACCGTGTAAGAATTTCCATCTGTAAAGTCGAACTTTCCAGCTTTTGGCCGAGTTTGCTGTTCCAAAAGTCTCTAAAACCACGAGAAGAATCTAAAACTGCTAATATCTTAAAACAAAAAGGGATTTTCGAAAAGCGAGAAAGAAAATCTGTCCTCGCAAAGGACCAAGCAGAGCAAGCTATAAATAGGTCACGTACTTCACGAGTGCGTCTCCTCTTGTCTTTCGCTAGACACGGTCCCCTCCTCTCTTATCCACGGCGCAACTGAGCGTGAGAGCATCGACGTGGCTCCTTTTTATACCGACGCCGTATCGAAGCGAAATAAAAAATAAGTTTAATCTTTTAGTGGGGATGGGTGCTTTAAAAGTCCCACAATCTGTGGAGAGTAGAGAGAAGAAATTCAACATGAAAGTAGATCTATGACCCACGAGGTCGTCCAGATGCGAAAGTGGGAACAAAAATAAACAGGAACTCGAAGAAGTAAACGAATGAGAAATGTCATGCACTTGCGTGTCAAGCACCTGAGCCTTTAAGCGTCCCAGATATTACAAGCAGTGATGGTTTTCCCTTCCAGATTTTTCTTGGGATTAGAAGTGGGTGGAGTTCATGAAAACTTGGGGCGTTCACGGGGAATTCCGAACATGGTTTAAGTGAGTGATGCCAGCATGAAATGCTGATTGAGCCATGATAATTTCAAGAAAGGGTCAGCGGCACACAATAAACTTTTAATAAGTTGCCTTCATTGTTATGCAAGGCGTGGTAAAAAAAAAAAGAAGCTGAGTGACTTTGACTTTGATTGACTTTGTTATATGGTTGATACAACTTGCTCAATGCTCTTGTTCATTCGAACTGTGTAATCAGGACAAATTGTGAGAAACATCTGTGTTCTCCTTCCTTCTTTTAGCGTTGGCTCTACCTGATACTGTCTTACGCAATATGGTGGACAAAATTGATATAAATATCCAGAAACTATGCATTAATTTTTTGTTCAATAGTCAACATGTTTGCAGACAGTGTTTTTTTTTTTACACAGAAGCAGGCCTGCAAGTGGTGCGCAGTATTCATCGCCTTCTCCTTCGAAAATTTCCATGGCAATTTGCAGTCTGGGAATGCTGTCAAAAACCATGCCTAATGCAGCATATATGGTCGAATCGAAAATAGGAACAAGAATGGAAGCAGTGAATCTTCCAATGTTCACATAACGATGGCGAATATGTGAAGGTAGAAGCAGTTTTTCCCTAGGATGCATGTCAGGGTCATTCATTATCAAGTCGGTCTTCAGGTGTGTGACACTAAAAGGCAAATTATGGACCACAGCCCAGTGAAACTAGAGGAATTCCATTAGGACATGAGAAGAACGATATACGAAAGAAACACGTACCCGCAGGAGACGCTGTTGACGCGACATCATTTGCTTGCACTGCAGTGCAGCCTTTGAATGGACACCATGCTGTCAGACTGAATTTTTTCCCGTTCGCATGAGCTTCATACTTTTCTACGGGCTCTAGTGTCGAGTACCTCTCAGTTCCTCTCTTCAGATGGGAAGTCGTTCCATGGCCTTCTCTCATCGCTGTACCCTTTCGTTATTAATGACGATTGCGATAACGAGGTGTCTCTAGAGTGCTGTTGACAGCGCAAAGGAAGTAATGGCGGAGCCAGGGTTTCGCCAAAGAGGGGGCTAAGGGGGACAGAGGGGGAGGGAGGCTTGACTTTCCGTAACTTCTCGACCTTGGGGGGAAGGGGGGAAGGGGGGAAGGGGGGAAGGGGGGAAGGGGGGGGGAGGTAGCGGGCTGAAGCATTTACACCAGCATTGGGGGAGCTAGAGCCAAAGTTAAGGGAATATGGAAGGTAAAAATGAATCCGAAAATACTGTAGAAGACAGTCGTAAAGCGCTGATAATCAGCTCTCGAGTCGAGAGACGTCGTAAAGTTATGGACCCTCCGCAGCAGATAGTAGCAATGGTGCAATTTCATCACTAATGATTTGAATGCGAGGGATGGACTTCCTGCTTCATGGCTGCCTCATCTATGCTCATCCTATAGATAGCTGCAGCTCCTCTGTATGCGCATGACGTCACGTCAGTCACGACTATTTGAGCCAGGTATTTCGTGTAACATTCTCTCCACGATGTCTCGATGCTATTTACCTAGTCTCCCTGAGCTGCGGGTATAGTTTTCGTGCTTTTGTGCCGTACTCCCACCAGCCGACTTCATAAAAAAAATTACGCTTTAATTCAACCGTCTCTGAAATTTTTACTGCTCCTCATATATCTTCGTTCTCTCTAGCAGCAATCTGCATGCAGAGCGGGGAAAGATTCCGCAAAAACATGCGCTGCTGGGAAAGGGTAAATGAGCATAAATCAAATTATTGAATTCGTAAATGAGCAAATATTTGAAATACGTGCAATCTAATAGTACAGTGATCCCAAACGAAGTGATCAATATTCTCATTGAAACGTTCACTTCATTTTTTATCTATATCGAATCGGTGCGACAAGTTACGAAGGCTTTCATTAGACTAGACAGCAACCTTTATCGTCCGACCAATAGAACGATGCCACTCCATTTTGATTGAGACATGCCTGAATTCCACTAACCCAGAGAGCTGAGCAGAGCCAACGGTCGATGGAAGAAGAGAGGATCCAAACTGGTCGCATATGAGCATGGAGACTGAAATTCGGGTGGGTGCCCTCTACTGCATTCAACGGGTTGGTATCGAATAATCGAAACTTATATCGACGAATAGACATTTGGTCGAAAAACGGTTACGCGAATCGAAGGATTCATTCATAGAAGTGTCTGGAGATCGAATGGCTCAATTCGCTGAAGGCTTACAAGGCCGAAAGAAATACCGGTTTATTCTCTTCTTTTTTGGACCGTCTCGAGTCATGTGTCTAGTCAGTTGTGCCCTGGTTACTGTCTGGTTGCATCCTGCTGTGCATTTTGCATTTGAATTATGTCTGAAATAATCAAGTCTCAACGAGGGCAGGATATGTTGGTGATACATGGATATCTCTTCCTGAAGAACAAGGCGAGGCACTGAAGAATCATTCAGCCTTATAGATTGAGCACGCTAGGTTTACGATTTTTTTATTATTATTCCCCCAATATTTCTACACCTGTTTGCTCCTAGCACTAAGACAACCTTTTATTTGCATGAAATCGTTGTCCGCTACTAGTCAGGCTGATATAAAACGTTAAGTAAGAGCTTCAATTAGCCCAAAGAGTCTTTTGCAAAATTAAGTTATCAAGGCTATGAAGTTACTAAGTGAACATGGGACGTTGATGTTCTTGACCTTGAACTACTCCTGGACGCTTCGCGGGAAGAAATACTGGAAATGCGCGGAGCCCGGTTGCCGACAAACGGCTGTGACACTGATGGACTCAAAAGATATGGTGAAGTCCCCTCTATAGAGCACCCAGGGCACGGTCCATCCAGGGAGAAAATTGTGAATAAGAAAGTTGCCTGGAATGTGAAAAATGCCATTTTTCAGCACTTAATGGCTTCCGTTGCAGCGGCTCCTGATTCGGTGAGCAATTCAATTCAGACTTCATCACACTTTAAGACTTTTTTTTAATTCCATGAAGGGCTGCACCTTTGTTTAGTAAGTAGACCTACGCAAGCTAGCGTCTGTGTTTGCTATTTCAGATATTTGGGTTGAAGGCAGCAGATCGAGGATACGCCCCATCCCTGAATGCCTTGAAACAGGATGCTCTAAGGAAGAGGAGAACAGAAATTCCAGCATTGCCACCCACAGTCGCAGATCTTCAGGTTGACGGCAGCTACCGCTGTACAACGGAGGGTGTGGACTGGCTCGTTCATGATCATGTGCACAATGCCCTTCGGATGATGATTTTCGCCACCCCAAAGAATTTGGAATACCTTCAGCATGCAACCACTTGGTAAGGACGTTCGGAATTGCACCGCGAGCACGGGATGGCGGTTTTGCTCAACTTCATTCGATCCACGCTGCTGTTCATGGCCGCGTCGTCCCTCTCGCTTACCTCCTACTACCAGACAAGACCAGACAAACTTATACTTCTGCTTTCCAAGTCATCATCAATGCCCTATCAGGTTCCCCTTCTTTACAAACGTTCTGCTCAGATTTTGAATCGGGAGTAGTTGCAGCAATGGCTTATGACTTCCCTCACATTGGGCACAAGGCCTGTTTATCTATCATTTCTGCCAGAGCATGTGGCGGAAAATTCACGAACTGGGCCTAACTCAGCTCTACAGAGAAGATGATGACTTTGCCATAAAGATTCGTATGATGACATGTCTCGCCTTCGTTCCAGTGGAAGACGTCCAGAAAGTATTTGCTGAATTGGAAGCAACCATGCCATCTGAAGCCAAACCTGTTGTGCAGTATTTCCGGGAAACGAAAGCTGGAAGAAGACGACGGGGCAGAGCCAGAAATGAGGCTGTCTATCCACCGCAGCTGTGGAATGTTCGAGATCGAACCCTCTCCAGTGAGCCCCGAACAACAAACAATCTTGAGGCATGGCACCGACGGGCATTGTCATTATTTGGAAAGCACATGCATTTTTACGCATTCTTGTTACAGCTCAAAGTAGAACAGTCAGTGACAGAGCATGTCATTTTGAAGTTGGAAGCGGACCACATTCCAGGGAAAAAGAGAACAGAGATTGACAAGAACAGCAGAATTCTGACAATCACGCGTACCTATGGGGATCGCTGCAATATGCCTTTCTTGAGAGGTCTTTCCTATAATGTTTCTCTTTGAGATGAGTGCAAATATCCGTGTCTTTCACATTCGACCATTTGACCTTGACTTTGCAGTAAAACCATGATTCAAAAATTGCTATATTCTGGCATTTCAATCTTTCGATGAAAATCAGCTTTCATCGAAAAGATTTTGCTTCGGCGAAATGTGCTTTCGGCCAATTTACTCGATGTTTAGAGTTTCGTCCATTTGATTAATCGACATTTCGAGTTTTCGGCGATATGAATTTCGACGAATAACTGTTCGGTATTTTGATACGCTCCCCATTCGGGTCCTCATTCAGACACTTCTTTATTTTTCACAGGATATGGGGAAAAAATACCAGGGGCAGTATCCTATTAAAATCTCAGCCCTAATTAATGCAAATTCATCAACCTCGTCCATACTCGTACATTTGAATAGGGCAAATACCAGCTAAGCGGGAAATCGCACTTAAGAAAATAGTGGAATAAAGCCCTTGGACTTTTAAGCAAGAAATCTTTGCCTTTGCTCCGGATTTTTCCTCAAAATGTCCCGAGGCTAACTTTTCGTGAGACTGGTGACATTCTCCTAAACTCATTTTTATTGACGCAAGGCTAAAAAAAAATAATCCAAAAGAAGACGAACATGGAAATCGATTAAAGGTCCTTTCTCGGGCAGGCCTTTCGTTGGGGATGGTTCTGATCAGCCATTTTCTAAGAAATGATGGTCGAATCAATTGGTGTCAATGCAAAGGAGCTCAATCAGAAACCCCACAATTGAGTTAGTCAGACTTGTCTTTGAAATCCGACTAGATTCGAGGAATATCTCAAATTACAATAATTTAATTATGTTCCTCTTTTTTTCTTAAAGATTTTCTTTTCGCTTACGTTGGAGGAAGAGGCAGACGTAGTGAAGCCACCCTGCAAGGTCTCCACCACCCCCCCCCCCCGTTTTGCGCAACTCATTTGCATACGTCACATCGGAAGTCGCAAGAAGTCCCTTAACATGAAAAACAATGTGCTCTCACTACATGTTTTTTGTTCAATTTTGCCCATGATGCTCTCGCAGTTCCAGAATATCTTACTAACACACTAAGTGGACGAAGGATTGGACGAGGGTCTGATATGGCATGACCATCTCGAAGCCCAAACTTGACAACATGCGATAATTCACTTTGGGCATTGTGAAGGAGAATTTTTCCAAACTGCGGCTAACAAATGTCGAGGACCTAAAACCAGCCATCAGAGACTGCTTTTATGATACTCAGCATTTAACGTGGAAGAAAATGTCTAAGAGAACATGGACATGGATCAAACAATGTGCTGAGGGCAACATACAGATATGCTGTAATTTCACTGCAAAGGGACTTTGTGCCCACCTCGTAGGGCATGGGAAAATGAACTGAGTGTGCTGGGTATCCTTGCATGACCCTCTCAATGACTCATGCACTCTTTAATGACAATCATGAATTATCTGCATCCAATAATGGCGCTGACTTCATCAAAGACGTAAGTGAAAGCAAGACGCGATAACCCTGAACTTATTGCCTGATAAAGTAAGAACCAACAGGAAGGAGAGATAGCAGCCACATCCGTAAGTTTGCTCTCTCCCAGTATCCTCTCGGAAAAAGCAGGATGAGTGTGTTTCAAAAGTCGCACAACCCAATATTGTCACAAAATACAGTGTACAATTACATCATGAAAAATACAGCGAGTCAATTAATTGAAGAAATCTTACCTGCAGATATAAATCTCATTACAAATTCATCGTCTTAGTCGAATAAAACAACTATTCCTGTAATATATACAACGGTTTTTGTTTCTATACAGGGTTGCACGACTTTTGAAACACACTGTATAACTGATAAGGGTTCATCCTCTTGCTTGCAACAGCCGGAGATTCCAATTCCTGTCCAATTGAAGAAGATTGCACTGCTGGAATAACCATATATGGCTTCTTCCTTCCGAAGGTAATCGAAGATTTGGTTACCCTTTTTTAGAACAGGAATAAGAAGCGCATTACCATGCATTCAAATTCTTTTCCGAAAGGCACTTTGGCTACGCATTTGAGATCCGAAATGGAGGGGAGCAACTTCCACGGATCTCCATCTAGGCCTAGTTGTTCTACAAACGGCGTCCAATCTGTCATCCTAAACCAGGAGTGGGCGAACTACGGCCCGACAGCATTTCGACCAGCCCGCCAGCTGTTGCCGTGCAGAAACGAAATGCGGCCCGCGATGACAGGTCTGATACCCCGCCCAGCACGACCATTTGAACCCCTCCAAGGATCAAATAATCAAATATACGGGCTGTCAAGTTTGCAGTGCAGTGAAGCGAACAGCTCTTCATATTGTTGTCACAAGTAGGAAAATTCCCTCCGGGATATAGAGGAAAAATTAAACCTAACAGCCAAAACCAGCAGGAAAAATCCATATTGCTCTCTGATAAAACTGCCAATTGTTTGCTAGGCAGGCTCGGTCGAGCAAACAATTGGCAGCATTGCCCTGGCTCGTATTCGTCCGTGTGTCTGAACTAGTCGTTTGGTGGTGATTTGTATTCCTGACTTTTGTGACATTTCGAATATATTTACCGTTGCAATATGAGTGACTCCGAGAAGAGTAAAGTTGACAGTGGATGTTGAATCTTCAATAATGAGTGGACGGCGAAGTATTTCCTTTCACGGACGTGGATACAAATGCGGTTTGCTTGATTTGCCACCAGGGGCGTCGCAGTTTTCAAGGAGTACAATGGTTCGTCGCAGCGAAGAGATTGATGCAGACTCGGCAGCACAATTACGTAAGAGAGCCATTGCATCAGCCATCTTGAGGTGCTTTGTAAAATTGTTCCGAATTTGAAGCATGCGGTAAGCACAGTCGTTAAGCTTATCAATTTCATTCGAGCGAGGGGGCAATTCACTGCTCTGCTTGAAAACATCGTTGCGAAGCACGCCGATACTGCGTATCACAATAATTTCCGTTGGCCTAGTTTAGGAAAAGCGATGAAAAGAGCGTGGGAACTGAAGGAAGGAATCATCATATTTTTGGAAATGAAGGGTAAAGATGATTTCCCAAAGTTCAAGACACATAATGGCTCTCTTGGCTTTGCTTTTGCCCTGGACGTTATGGAGCATTTAAACGACTTGAATCTGAAACTGCAAGACAAGGGAATGTTTGTACAGGAACTCAACTCAACTGTTAAAAACGTTCCAAGTCGAGAGACTCCCGTTTTCGAGACGTGAAGGACACCGTGTTTTCGCATTTCCCCACTTTTGCGTAGTATCGCGTGTCCTTCAATACGACTGGCAAGTGCAGCAAGATGTTGAGGGATTTACGCGAGTTTTGCAGTCGGCTTTTCGACTTCAAGAAAATCGAGGAGCTCAAGCTGCTGTCTTGTCCATTAACCTTTGACTTTATGAAAGCTTCAGATGATCTTCAAATGGAACTGATGGACTTACAGTGCGATTTGCCTCACGAGGAAAAGTTCAACTCTGGTATAACTCATCACTGAATGAAACAAAATTCTCTAACTTGCGAGAACATACCAAGACAATGCTGGTGCTCTTCGGTTCCACTTATGTTCGCGAGCAAACGTTCTCGTCGAACAGCAACAAATCAAAGTTGAGGATAAAAATCACTGGCCAACATTTGAGTGCAGTACTGCCAATCTCCGTGTCAGAAATGACACCTGACTTCGAAAAACTCATTTAAAAAAAACTGTGGGCAGCTGCACGTGTCCCACTGAGATGTTAATAAGTTTAATTTATTATTAATTTCGAGTATTTGGTGCTTCTGTGGCCCGTGAGGCTTCAGTGTTTTGTCATGTAGCCCGCATGTTAAAAAGCCTGCCCACCCTTGTCCTAGACCCTGTAGCGAAGCCATGGCGCAATGTCGTGAACCTGCAAATACCCAGATATGCATGCGTAACATATGTTTCACCCCTTTTAACGACTGCATTGTTTGCATGTGGAATTTCGAGGAGGCTCTCTATTGAGCTTAGGAAACAAGCAGGGAGACATCCACATGTTCACCACATCAATCGAATGAAATTGAAGACAAGCAATCCTTTGCAGGCAATAATGGGCTTACTCGAAACTCGTCAAGCGCTTACTTAGGTCTGGTAAAGAACGTGAATATCCGTTTTACAGCACCAAGGATCAGGCCATTTCGTTCGTTGGCTTGCAAGTAGGCCTATTTAAAGTGCAACTAGATTAGGCGTCAACTTCAACAAAGGGGGGAATAAATCAACTGCTTTATCTGCGCGCCAACCAGCAACTGACTCAAACGAATCGCGGGAGGTTGTACCGAAGCTCACGAGTTTGTCGAGTCCTTCTTCATTGGTGGATCTTTGCATCGCGGTCACGTTCTTGGGAGAACGACTGGATGGGTCCCTACACGAGTTCGCCGCTTTTTGACAAATGGATTGGTGACGTCATTGATGACGTCATTCGTTCTACATCCCTAGCAAGCCTCTCAAGAACGAGTGGCCAAAATTCCTTAATAAGACGTGGGGGATTTTTGCACGGGTACCCGAGGCCCGAGGCCCCGCGCTCAGAGAGCTCCGGTGGAAAATAAAGAAATCAGACCTGCTCGAAATAAGTGGACCGTCGCAGACCGAGAAAGCACTAGCGCTTGTAATAGACACGCTCTAACTAGTTTCTGGCGTTGATTCGCACTACGGGTTCAAACACGTGCTTGCAGCTGTGTCGTCGTGGAAGGCTCATGAGCAGGGAGCGAAATTTTTCGCACACGTATTTCCCCAGTAGTTTAGCAGGCCATGCGAGCCAGACAGCAACATGTAATACAAAGAGAGGAAGCGATTGGCTCCCTTTATACGAAAGGCATATAAATGCGTGTTTTTGTGCGATTCTGCATATTTCACCTTTCTCTGTCGGTACCAAATGGAAAAACGCCCACGATATCATCATTCCTGTCAACGCTCACTGCTCATTTCACTCAGGAAAGAGATTAGAAGAAAGAGTAAGGAAACCCTTGAGGGACCAATGAAAGACCATGGCATTGTTCTTATATATCAAGTGCATGAGATCATGCACAGTAACTAACCAGTCAATTTCGAATGAACAAATATTTGCAAAATATATATTTTTTCTCCCATAGGTGTTAATCAACGAAATTTTAAGATTTAAAAGAGTAATTGATTATGAAAATTATTAATAAAATAAGTATTAGGAGCAGATAAATGATTGGTATTTTGGTTGAAAGTAGAGTGTACGATTACTTTCTTGCCAAGTCCAGGAAGAGATCATCTTTATTAAAATTTGCGAAAGAGTCTACTCTATTCCCAAAGAAAATAAATATTCTATAGGTCTTCTTTCGCGAGCTCAATAAGAGCGTCAGCATGAATTATTATCATGCTTTCTTGTCATAAAATGTCAGTAATTAGCTAAAACCAAGCTTAATTGCTAATTAACTTTCAATGTCTGAGAATCATTAGAAACCACTGAATAGTTTATATGGGCTATTGAATAACTGCTTTTCACGGTTTATGCATAACGCTTCATTATTCAAAATCTACGCCCAAAATCCAAGGTCTCTGACGGGAGCGATATCAGCTGGAAAAGTAGGGCAGAGCGCCAGCGCATGTGTTCCGACAGATACACTAATCAGTATGGGGCTGGTAAAATTCCCTTCCGAATAGAAGGCAGCGCTTTTCCAAGGGCCTAGAGTGAAATACCTTCAATTTCTTTTCCGATGCATTGCTCGAAATTTTCATGTAAATAATGAATTTTACATCGTTGGAAAGCTCTCCCCTTTTCTTTTGATTCACGATGATACATGAAGAAACTTGCAGAAACCTCGACATGGTGATAGCGAGCGGGAAAATGGAGTGTGTCCCAGACATAGCAAATCCACAGACTTTTTTTGAAGGCTTATTTCAGCTGCTGCGCTCATATGGTAGAATAAATATGAACCATGATAGGCACCACTACTCCTCACCACCCGTCTCCATCAAATACAGCTAAGCTCAAGCACCTAGTCAAAATAGGAATACGACAGAATCACAGACTATCAGTGGTGTGCCCAAGGGGGAAGTGGGTTTGGGGGTCATAACCCCCTCGGGACACATTTTACGGGTTCCATTCCCATAAAAACAATTTTTGGGCCATATCTTCAGAGTGTCACCAACTTTTCCAAATGTCAACCCCCATTGGGATTTTTTGGGCACACTACTGCTAACAATGGTTCACTGATGCCCTCACCATACCTGATCTCTGCGAATCTAAAACAGATTAGAAATTACCTCTTCCTTTGCTGGACACGTAACCCGATAACCTTTTTCTTCCTTTTTTTATAAGTAACGAAGAACTTCTCATCTCTGCCGCTGCAAAACTGTACCCCTCACCCTGGTTTCCTACAGAAAGTAGTTCCCATCGGAGCAGCCAATTCTGGAAAGTGTCACCTTTTAAATGTCTACCCATTTACTGCCTCCTAAAGAGGAATATGGAGGGGCAAGCCTCTTTCCTTCTCCCATCATTCTCATTAATACCTATGTTAACTTTGCATACTTTTATATCTCAAACAGAATAACAAAGTCTCTAGATCAGAGACGAAGAAAAAGAACCTTTATTGAAAAGCCTCATGGAATGACAGAAAATCTGTAGCATGGAATGAAGCAACACAGGAGCCCATGGAAGGAATGGGGAACAGAGGCGACTAGAAACACTTGCGGTGAACAATTGATGGCCCAGATTCGTCATATTCCTGCTTGGAAATCCACATCTGCTGGAATGTGGAAAGAGATGCCAAAATGGACCCTCCAATCCAAACTGAATACTTCCTCTCTGGTGGAGCAATGATTTTGATCTTCATGGTAGATGGAGCCAAAGATGTTATCTCCTTTTGCATGCGATCTGCAATTCCTGGGAACATGGTGCTTCCTGAAAAAAGAAATGTCAAAAGTGCTTAGTTTTAGTAAAGGTTGCGATTCTGACAATACATGTTTCATTCTGCTAAGTGGGATGCCTCACCTCCAGACAGCACTGTGTTGGCATACAGGTCCTTCCTGATGTCCACATCGCACTTCATGATGGAGTTGTAGGTGGTTTCATGGATTCCACAAGATTCCATTCCCAGGAATGAGGGTTGAAAGAGAGCCTCAGGGCAACGGAAGCGCTCATTTCCAATCGTGATCACCTGACCATCAGGCAGCTCATAAGACTTTTCCAGACTGCTGCTGCTGGCAGCTGTTGCCATTTCCTGCTCAAAGTCGAGGGCAACATAGCACAGCTTCTCCTTGATGTCTCGCACAATTTCTCTCTCGGCTGCAAGAACCAATACATCAAGAATGAAACATCAAAATTCGGTCAATAAGGAGTAATGATAACCTTAGAGAGAATTATCAAAGCACTTCAAGGATAATGTAGCAGTTACAGAGTAGCATCTAAAAACCAGTTACCAAAGGGATCAACACAAGTGGAACTCAAGGCCTTCTTCCAACTCTTTAGTACTCTAAGTTCCTCACCTGTAGTAGTGAAGGAATACCCTCTCTCAGTGAGAATCTTCATAAGGTAGTCAGTGAGGTCTCGGCCAGCCAAGTCCAATCGAAGGATGGCATGAGGAAGGGCATAACCTTCATAGATGGGCACAGTGTGAGACACACCATCACCCGAATCCAAAACAATACCAGTTGTCCTGCCAGATGCATACAGGGATAGCACAGCCTGGATGGCCACATACATGGCAGGGCTGTTGAAGGTCTCGAACATGATCTAGAAAAGAGAAAAAAATTTAATTAAAAATACAGTTAAGAAAAAGGATTACCTATGTATTTAACCAAATCAGATAACAGACCTGGGTCATCTTCTCCCTGTTGGCCTTTGGATTCAGTGGTGCCTCTGTGAGCAGCACTGGATGTTCTTCTGGAGCTACACGCAACTCATTGTAGAAGGTATGATGCCAAATCTTTTCCATGTCATCCCAGTTGGTAACAATGCCATGCTCAATTGGGTACTTCAGGGTGAGGATGCCTCGCTTGCTTTGAGCCTCATCTCCCACATAGGAATCCTTCTGTCCCATTCCAACCATGACACCCTGGAGGACAGAACATTTAAGGGAAATTCATCTCCACTGTGAATGACAAGGATTCAAGAAGCATTCATTGTCGAGGGAATTCTAGCAAAGCTGGACTCACCTGATGTCTTGGTCTTCCAACAATGGATGGGAATACAGCCCTCGGGGCATCATCTCCAGCAAAGCCAGCCTTACACATTCCAGACCCATTGTCAACAACCAATGCAGCAACGTCTTCGTCTGCCATTTTTTAATTGCAGGCCAATGCCTATACCTTTCACTAGAAGTTATTCAAATCAGGCTAGCCAAGCTAGGCTGAGCAGGAGGCAGGAGACCACGGGAATGTCGGCTAAGAGCGACCTGAAATGATGGAGATGTTATGGTTATGCCTAACATTAGCAAATCATTGATTTTCCTACACCGAAATGCCTGAAATCGGTCAATTGACGGAGGCCTAGCGTACTAAAACTTTTGAATAACTCGTAAATCAGTTCCCATGGCAAAAGTTTAAAAATCCCGGTGGTACATCCTAGATAACTGTACCGAAAAAAATATGTGGTGCCCAATTTATAGATTAGATAACCTGACTTCACTTATAAATCACAGTGTAGGACAACGTAGGGCTGGCCCACTCTGTAGAGGGCGATGGGCATGGAGTGGAAGTGCCACAAATCAAACGAAGTTGCGCAATTCAACCCAGTTCAACCCGCCTGAGCTGGGCTAGTCAATCGATACAAGTAGGGCAATAACAGCTATGAAATGCGCAACTGAAGACCGAGGTCAACTAAGCTGGCTTAAAAAATACACCTTTTGTCCAGAATCACCTTCATCATCACACTGCACAGGGAAAAAATGCTACTAAAAAAAACACGCCATGTAGATATAGGAAGAGAGACCGGTGAAGCCGGAAAGGAACGGAACAGAATGCAGATAAAACGGTTGAGATCTATTGAATGGGAGTGGGGAGACTGCCGGCAGGGATCAGCCAATGGGAGAGCCGAGAGCCACGTTTCTGACCATATATGGGCATGGGGGAACCACTGACGCATGCCGAAGGCGACGCATGCTCACTATTCCTTCCTTCCCTTCCGATTACATCACGTTCGTTTCCATTCCGATTCCGGCATTCCTCCTCTGAAACGGGGCCACTTCCACTTCCAATTCCACTCATCTCGAGATTAGAATGTTGTCTCCTCTTCTCTCCGGAAGAGATTTGATGCAATAGTAGAGATAACTCGAGAGAGGCCTGCGGTACTGTCATTGAGTGGGAGCTCCAATCTTAGAATTCCTATGCTGTGCCGTCGTGCCAAGAGAAAATGCCTAAATTTCCAACCAGTCTCTAAAGATACTCTTATAGCCTTAATTTTCGCCCAGAACTCAGTATTCTACAATTGAGGGGGTTTTCACGAAACGGTTGGTTTTTACCGTAGTAATGGCAAGACACTTCTCCGTTGTTCTACTTAGAATCTGCTCCCAAAATGCATTTCGTTCGCATGTGTAACATGCAGCCTCACACGTCGGTTTATGCTGTACCAGTTCTTTCTGTTACTGATTGGACATTGCAGGGGAGGGGCAGCCATCGTGACAACATCTCAGAACGATGATAATATTTTTCGCTTTCCCACGGTACGTACTGATGGAGTTGGCGCCAAGTGGTGTCTGCGGAACAGTTTCGAATTTCGACTGTCTGCCTCGCGTCCCGCAGTGAGAACTGTCATGCAAAACAAAAACATTAACCCTCTAACAACCGTTCTGGGTCCAATGGACCCTGATAACAAAAATTTAGCCATTTGTGTAGGCTGCGCCATAAATGAAGAGATTCTTGGGGGGATGAAGAGATGAAACAATGAATGCCCGTGGACCTGCTTCTTGCGGTCCGGTAACGCATAATGATAAATTACGTTTCTTTGCTGCCCAAGGCCCCATCACAACTTTGGTCATCCCTCAGTAACTAAAAATAGACTAAGTCTTTTCACTTCCTTCCCCTAAACCCTCCTTCCCTCACGCGGGCGTAACTACCTACGTCTCGAGGAAGGAGGCTCGCAATGCCAAGAGCTATTTTTGGGCGTTGAAATTTCCTAGGGGTGGGGATGAGGTAGGGGTCATCAGCCAATCAACACGACCTTATGCCCTCATATGCCCTGGGGGGAAAGGAGGGGAGCCTTTTCTTCTGCATTCTATGGTCCGCGTGAGGAGACAGACGTGCCCATGCGGCCCATTGCCGATTAAGGTTGCACGCCCCTAGGTTAGGGTGAAGAAAAATGTATATATATTGCTTCTGGACCTGGCACCATGCCGCTCCTCACCATCACGTATCCCACATTCTAGTACAGGGGTCGGGAACCTATTTGGCCGTGTGAGCCATATTAAGATTGAGCTATGTGCTTGTGAGCGAAAGATTCTCAAAACAACAGAATTTTCCCGAAGTTGGCAACAGACATGTGCATTCTTTTACATGAGTAAATGAGGAACAACCACAAATTTTAGCCATGACTCAATGAGCCAAACTTTTCGGCTCGTGAGCCAAAATTGGTTCATGAGCCATAGGTTCCCGACCCCTGTTCTAGTATCTCTGACACAGTCAACCTACGTATGGTACCTGTCGGTACCAATTCTCGTAGAGGGACGTTAGGGATTCTGGCACTGTACCAATTACGCTCATTCGAAAGAACGTCTCTGGATTCGCTTGACATGAAGCGAGCTCTTTGATGACAGCATTGAAGCTGTTAGTTCTAGCAATGCTTACCAGAGAGCCACGCAAACATCGTACTTGGAGCTCCTCTTACTATGAACCTAACTTGCACCATGTGCATCTCACGTGTTTTTTCTCTCTGCTACGAAACCCTCGCCTGGCTTTGCAATATATTCACGGCGTGGTATGAAGATTCCATAGCAAGTCTTTGACCATTAATTTCTGGACAGTCTGGATCGTGATGGCCTACAGGCCTAGTTATCTCTTCCTAATGATTCTCATAGCATGACCAGGCCTCATCATGAATGCCAACAAACTAAATAATGAGTTTGCTTTTTTTTGCAGCCAGTATCCTACGTCAGTCTTTTTTCTTCTCAACAGCAGGCTCACAATATTTGGGACCTTCAGAAATATGCTACAGTCACGGAAGGACACCTTGAAATATTACCAGGAGGTGCAGCAAATCCTCAGGGCTGAAGTCATCCTCGCAAATACGGAGGAGTGGCAATTCATAAGGTTATTTTCAAATCCAAATTACATATTTCAATGGTAATAACTTGCAAATGATATTGTACATCACTTCAACTTGAGATCAATGACCTCATGTGAGGAATTCCCATGCCTTAGATGCACCATAATGTGTAATTCTAAAGTTGATAGGCAGTGGCATATTTTGGTTTAAGAGTCAAGGGTAGCAGAGTGGGTGCATCAAACCCCACTTGAATGATATTGGGAGAAAATTATTACCTTTAAAGGGGTGCCAGTCTCTGTGCCAGGGGCACCAAGGGGTGCTGGCTGCCTCCCTTGTACCCTTGTAAAAATGCACCAATGGTAGTAGATAAATCCATTTGCAAATCACTAGAGGCCTACAACTGAAAAAATGTAAGCAGAAGATTGGCACATTGCATACTAACGCAATGCCATTCCCTGGGTAATATCTTTCCTTTGCAAATAGATCACCAAAAATGATTGGAGGACTGGATGTATCATACGTGAAGGGAGATCCTGTTACTGCATGTGTGGGGATTGTTGTCTGCCTCTTCCCATCTATGAAGCCAATTCATGTTCATACTGAAATTGTTCAAATGACTGAACCATACATTTCTGGTAATAGGAGCTTAATTAATTTAGAAATATTGATTTAAATGCATAGACTCTTCATGGGTATAATTTCATGTCATTTTTTTTTTTACTTTCAAAGGTTACCTAGGATTCAAAGAGGCTAACACCATTGCAGAACAAATACAACATATCAAACATGAGAGGCCAAATGCATATCCAGATGCATTTCTCATAGATGGGAATGGTGTACTCCATCCCAGGAGATTTGGTCTGGCTTGCCATGTCGGTGAGTCTAATCATGGTGGTAATATATCATCACTGTGGTAATTGGCAAGGTGTGAATCTGTTAATATGCAATAGTATATCTATATTTGCTTTTACTTCCATCTCCATTTCTTCTACACCAGGTGTCCTGACTGATCATCCAACAATAGGGGTGGCCAAGTCTCTTCATTTTGTTGATGGAGTCCATAAAAACATCAAGGCAAGATGCAGTACTTTGCTCATCAAGCCTGGAGATGTTGTTCCCCTTTCAACAGATTCTGAAGAAATCATTGGGATGGTGAGGACTGAACCTTTGAGGGCATGATGATTTCAGATCATCAGTTAACATGGTAGCATTCATGAATTCCAGGCACTTAAACCTGTAGCAGGAGTGAAAAATCCTATTTACATCTCCGTTGGACATCGTTTTGACCTGGAGACAGCAGTGTGGCTAGTGAAGACCTGTTGCCACTACAGAATTCCTGAACCCATTCGCCTGGCTGATATTTATTCAAGACAACACCTCCAAAGAATGGGATTTTCCAAGTCCTAAAGACCATGCTTTGTGACTCAAAAGTCATCATCTCAAAATTTCCACCTGTGATTTTTTATTTTTTTCTTTCTGATTTGTGGAGAGTTCAGTTATCATTTCAGACTTGGGACTAGTTGAGTTATCAAAATAAAATGTTTGGTGCCTGTCAATGAGACATGACACCCAAGCAAAAGTTGTAGTTCTACCTGACTCAAGGAGTATAATGAGAATGCAACTGCTACCATAATACACTTGGATTAAGAAAGGAGAATCACCAATACCATAAAAACTAGTCTACAAAATAGAGTGAAAAGGGGTAGAGACAGGGTGATATTTTAACCCTTTCAGTCTGGGTGGGACTCAGGAGTCCTGCATTTTCTTTACATATTTTATAGGGTTACACAGGAATGCATGAACTTGAGGCCATGGCAGGATAAATGAGGAGTTCTCTGGAAAAGGGGTGTATGTGCCCATATGCCCTTTTTCCATATCCATGTCCATGCGCTGCTTTAGGTGACTGGTCAAAGGAAAGAGTGGTCAGCAAGTAGTTAACATGCGTATTCAGTAAAGGAGAGGCAGATTTTCCTATGCCCTCACTATGTAGCAGGCCAACTGCCAGGCTATTTCAATATGGCTGCATCCATGATTATTCCATTAGCTCTTGCATACTGAACTATTTTAGTGGAATTATTGCATCCTTTTAAACTGAAAGTGAAAATGAGGAAGAAACCAGACAAAGGAAAAGAAAGAGGCAGGTTCATTCAAGCCTCTGGAAGGATGTGAGAAGTTGGAGATATCCATGAAATAGTTGCAGATTCAGATGACGAATACATCAATAATGGATTACTGCTGAGTAATTGGTGAATGAAATGTGTCCTGAATATTTGCATTTTGTTGCTATTCTTCAAGATAGAGTTCATTTGAAATCTGTTGATGCATTTATTGATTACTTATTATTTTTAACTGGAATGAAGTTGTGAAAGGCTTGTTGGAAAAAGTTTCAGCAGCTCAGATATGGAAAAAGGGCGTATGTGCATAACCATTTTCTGCCAGCATCACAGCTATGTGGGATAAAGAAATTCATTAAAACCCCAAGTTCAATAAGAAAAAGGTCTATGATACCATTTAACTGATAATTAAGTTTTGACCAGCTTCAGATTAGCTATGGGAGGTTTTTATAGTTTATCTTGAATTGCATCTTTTGCACATACGCCCTTTTTCCAGAGAACTCCTTGATTCTGAGTCCCAGTTTACAGTAGTTCACTTCATGTTGTCAAATTGACAGAAGTCCACAGTAACATGAAGCTGCTGTATTTCCTCCATCACTTCAAAAAAATGGTGTCACCTTTTGCATTTATTTCAGCAAATACATTTCTTTCCCAGTCAATTTTTTCTGCTTTTTGCAAGTTAGATAATGGAAAGTAGTACAGGAATGCTGGGAAACATACTACATAAAATAGGGATATTGAGTACTAGTTGAACTAATTAAATATAATTAATTAAATTTATTTTTACATAATTTAATAAATATTTATTTTAGAACTTAATTCAGGACTGAAAGGGTTAATGTGCAGTTTTAACAGATATGTGCAGTTCTGAATGGGAATGTGTGCAGTTCAAAACTGGGCAAGGAATACATTTTGAAACAAAAATGTGAATGGAATATGATTCTAAATCTAATTTTTCTCCTTTTCACCCCCCACACACTCTGTACAGGGTTATAATCATTGTGCAGTTCTGATTTTTTCTTACAATATGCCTTGGGTAGAGGAGAAAAATAAAGATGAGAATATAAGATTTTATGGAGGGAGAAGGAAACAGTCACAAAGGATGACATTGCCTTTTTCTGTTTCTTGAAACAGAAAAAAGCAAAAGCAAAAATCAAGACAAGACTTATGGCCATCAGCTTGAAAACTCAACTCATTTATTACATAAATTCTTCCTTCTCCCTTTGACAGATGGGCTGAATGGTTCTATTTACTTGGAAATGAATAAGGAAAGAGTCACAGTGTGCAACTCTACATTGATCAAATTTGTCAAAGGCAGAAATTTTTATTACCATTGAAATAATTCCCATATCACCATATCAGCACATATCACCACACCACTAATATCAACTGAATGCCCAATAAGACATATAAAGGCATATAGTTCAGAAATGGATTAGTCCTACTTACATCATGAAGTACATCAGTATGCAATTGCATAATGCAAATGTAAACAATTTAAATACATTTATGCATGCCTTATAATGAATTCAATTATGAGGCACTGGTATGGAAGCAGGAAATCCATTTATGTACTGTCCACTCTATAACCACATGGCATGTAATTATTGATATCATGGTGACAAAAATTATTTGAAAATACAATTGCATTAGAGACGAGACTAAGAATGCTTCACCCGAAAAGAACAGAAAAAGTGAGCCAAGAGAAACTAAATGAGAATATGACAATCCTGATGTGAGAAAGGCTGATGAACATTTTGTTGAAATGAAAGTGTTTCCTATTATTACAGACAAACTTGTAACTCTAGTGTTTAACAAGTAATCAATGAAACATCAGAATTCAGTACACTTATTGACCAAATCACTCTTATTGGATGAAGTAGTCAGCTAGACACACTCTGGTATGAGTAATAGGTCCCAGGCCCTTTCCATGCTGTTGTAGATTTTTATTATTAGAAAATAAATTTGTATGGGTTTTCAAGATTTGATAACACAGTTTGGTTGATAACAATCACCAATGAACATAATAAGCAACATCTACTGTATTTTAATTTGATGATATAAGTTACTTTGCAGAGAATAGTAACTCAATGCCAACTTACCTGAAAACATGTTTCTCATAGAGCCAAAAAAAATTGTTTGCACCCAAGCAAATGAACAATTTTTTTTTACATCAGATCAAATAATTTCTTCCACATCAGCTCTGGAGCATGTAATGGCAACAATATCAAGCATAGATGCATCATTGATGCCATCATTTGTCAAGATCTATAGCTGAGTCAAGCTTGAGAATGAATAAAAGATGGTAAAATTTCGTTCCAATATCACAGCTAATATTCATGAGAAACAAGAACACAAAAAACTGCCAATGCAAATCTTCCAAGAGAGGTACCTGAAAATTGTCATCATATTTCATATGATGATATATATATATATACAGTACTGCCAGAAAGTTTGAGGCAGGTGGGAAACTTTTGCAAGTCTGGAAAAAATATAAATAACAAACAAAAGAACAATTTTGACAAATGAAAACCATGATTAATCATTTACATATCATCTGAAAAAAGAACTTTACATTTTTTTGGTCGTTTTCTTGAAAAAGAATCATTTTTGCAACCTGCCTCAAACTTTCTGGCAGTACTGTATATTGGGCGCATTGGGTAGGGAGAAAAAAGGCACTGATCTTTGAAGTCTTTTATCCGGAAATCAGTGATCTCTCTTGTAAAGTATGTTCCAGGATAAAAAGATCTGTGTGTTGTCTTCCAGGGAAAATCATTTAGGATGCATTTTGAAGTTTGCCTGTAAAACTTTAGAAATCCCTGCCAGTCATCATCTTGCCAGCATCATGTCAGTTGTGACCATGCAGTTGTTTGAGGCTGACAGAACAGCATTGATGTGTGTTTTCCAGTCACAAGTGTGCACTGGCTTCATTAACCCTTTTAAGTGGGTATGACATATACAGGGTGGCCCAAAAAAAGGGCACACTTTTCAATGCACATTTTAGGTATGATAATTTCAAGGAAATTTTTTCCAGTTACATGTAATGGAATGAAGAAAGCTACAAAATGCTTTCTTTGGGCTTGAAATATCTTAACCCTTTCATGGCTGAAGTAAGAAAATGAATAGCTAGGAAATTTTCCCACTGCTTTTTCTATTGAACAGGCCTAGCTAAAGACAGAGCTTGCAGAAAATCTCCAATATTTACTCATATATTCATAAATGGAAATTTTTAATTACAAAAATCATTAACTGAAAATATTGAATGACTGGCCATTGTTCACACATGGGGAGCCCCTAAAACTTGACCTTTGTCCCAATTTTACCTGTTCATTCTTGCAGCATATGGGCATATTTTTACCTTTTCCAAAAAAAAAAGAAAGAAAAAAATTATTAGTTTTTCGTCAAAAATTCCATTTCACAAAAAATCGAACATATTGGGTCACAACTTTTCTTTTTGATCCAGCTTTTCTTGAACTACAACCTGTTTGAACGAATGATGCATCACTGAAGAGCCCTTTTCAAGAGCTATTAAGCGGTACCATATAAAACAGGTTTTGTTCATTGGTAACTACAAGAGCAGTCTCAAAAGATATGATCCTTATAATGATCATATGCCATGAAAGGGTTAAATGGTGACTTTGAAAAAAAATATTGGAATTCAGCTAAGAAAAATTTCACTGGAAAAAATTCCCTTTAAAACACCATGCCTAAAATGTGCATTGAAAAGTGTGCCCTTTTTTGGGCCACCATGTATATTTGTCATAGTGAAATACTCCTTAGATGGGTTTCATTCATGAATGTCATGCATTTTTTTTGAGTTTGAGCTGAATATGAACTTGGAACTTAAAATAGGAGCATAAACTCAAAAAGGAGCTGTAAATTTCCATACAAGAAATTCACCACTCAAGGGGCTAAAAGAGTGGTTTTCCAGTGAAAAGTGCAGCTCAATGCTGTCATCCAACCTCAAGGCTGTCCTGTCATGCATCAGCTTCAGTGGGTCTCCTTGGACTGGGACTTCCAAATATTTTACTAGCAAACTTTAAAAGGCTTTCATGGCAGAACAAACATAAGGAAAATTCTAAAAATACTTTAAATGATTGAAAACATGTAGATGCATATCATTGGGACATACACAGCAATAGCTTTTTCAGAAAATAACATTTCAATAGTAGCACTTTTTTCTCTGTACCCAGCATATATGAAATACCCTTTACCCCATTTCTGGAAACCTTCATGACTTCAAGTCTGGAAAATGTTCAAGGATCTGGTTCTTGGTGTCTGCAGGTCCAGACACAGAATGGCCTATGGTTCGTGGGTCTTCATAAAGGGCATGATCATTGCCTCCTGGCATGGTTTTGTCCCCAAAGAAGTGGATCTCAGAAAAACTCTCCTTTTCAATATGTCGCAAGCAATAGGTCTTGTCCCAACCCACTGGATAGACATCCACACTGATCTGGCCTCCTAAAGGAAGAATATAAGGGGAATGACCCAATTATTACAATTAATGAAGAAAATTCCTGAGTTACAGTTTCTTCTCACCAATCACAAACTCCAATCCATAATGAGGAAATGCCTCCTTCAGAGCATTAAGAAATTTCTGCCTCACTGGATGGGTTGCTTCATAGTTGACAAAAGCTTGCCGTTCCTCCAAAGTGACACTTCTGCCCACTGGCGAAAGATTGATCATCCCATGTCGAAATTCCACAAAATTACCCCTCTTGAAGGGCAGGTGAATGTTAGACATATACCGAAGAGAAAAGTTTATCATCTCCTGTAGCTTTTCTTCTCCCATGTGCTTCTCAATGCTCTACAAGAATGTGAAAATTAGGTCATTTGAAGAACTATGGGAATACATCAGTCTTACAATTAAAATCCAAAGATGACATAGCTTTTGTAGTCAGGATTTGTTGAAAATGGAAAACGGAATATAAATAATTTATGACTCTGATATGAAGACGCAAGCCTAATATCTATTAAATCACAAAGTTGGTGGATGAGGATACCTTTCTTTCATGAATATTTTTGCTGGATGGATGAAAATCACAGATACACCTGTATTTATAGGTAGGAGTTTCCTACGGCATTCTTTCTCAAAGATCCCAATATATCAAAGAAATACCTGAAAAGTTTGATTGTGAAGGGACCTTATATGCCATAATTAGATCTTCAACCAACCTGCATGTCCAGAAGTTGTCCTCCTTTATGTGCTACCAGTCCATTTTCAGAGAAGGTAAAGTCATAGGCCAGCAGAACTACAAATATATCGCAAGGAAACATACACCTTGTGAAGGGAATTGGGATTACATAATCCACTAAATATTAAGAGAAAAATAAATCTATTACTCTAATTTTTAGTCATAATGCAGTATTACTATTGATAACAAAATGTAAAATTAGTTTGAACCAATACTAAATGATAATAGGAATGTAAGTATTGAAAATACATGGACAAATACTTAAGGTTAGGCAGTATTGACAGATGTCATAATATTTCAAGCAATGTTTTTCAATTGGGTCTGACTATTTCACTTGCCTCAGGGTCGTGTGCTTATGCTCCTTAAGCAAAAGTGTCTAAATCAAGTAAAAAATTCAGAATAAAGTGAAATATACTGTACTATACCTTCTTCAGTCGAAGCAGAGGCCTTGCCCAATTGTTCAACAATTTTCGGCAGATCTGACCCACCGACGACACCAACAACCACCTTTTGCCGTAGACGCTTGAGCAATTTATCCATGTCATCATCAATTGGCTGAAAAAATTAATAGATTACCATGAAATGAGCCTGAGGTTCATTACTTATTTGCAACTGTTTAATTACTTATATAAATTCAAGGTATCTATCAAAGAATGGAAAAGGCGGCATGCGTCAGGCTCGACCTCAAACGTACCTGCCTAGATGGCGTCAAGGTGCCGTCAACATCGAATAAATACAGTTTCTTCTCATCCCTGGAGATGAATGAATCCCCCATTGTGAATCCCATTAAAGAACCTGCACAAGTGATTTCCGCGGAATAGACGATATGAACGCCGTATAACGATTGCCACCATAGGCCACTAATGCACACGTGGGAAACGTTTTTGTCTTGGCCCAGTAGATGTCGCACACTCTTAATGTGTCATGGCGGCTGGCTTACAGACATAAGGAAATGAAGTCTCTTCATGTGATCAATGTGCTACTAGTCTCCACCCAGGGCCGTAAATAGGGGGGGAGGGGGCACCTACTCCGGGCGCCGCATAAGAAATGTGGTGAAGCAAACGAAAAGCGAATGAGGCAGAGAAAAATGGGGGGGGGGGGGGGGGGAGTATGGGAGACAAAAACGTTTCCCACGTGTGCATTAGTGGCCTATGGTGGCAATCGTTATACGGCGTTCATATCGTCTATTCCGCGGAAATCACTTGTGCAGGTTCTTTAATGGGATTCACAATGGGGGGGGGGGGAAGTATTGGACAGTAAAAAGATGCTCATAAAAAGGAGGAATGAGAAGTTTCAACTTTCGATACGCATGACTTTTCAATGCATATCCCAACTTGGAGGTTGCTCTGGGGAATTTTATTACCTTTCCTACCTCAATTTCTTCTTATGAGAGTTGCTTCAGAAAACTTAAGCATGACGTGACACATCTGATCTACGTTGGTCTCTCAGTTGAAAATCAAGTAGCGAAAGAAGTGAATTTTGACCATACCATTGACATCTTTGCATCTTGAAAAAGCAATGCTGTAGTTATTTGGAGAGGCCCATGAGCAACCCAATGTGTACTCTGTGATACTCATGAGCTCATTACTATTTTGTATACTTGAATAAAAAGATGCCAACTGGGTTTTGCCATTCAGAATCACCGCAACTGAGGGGATGTTAACTTAGACATGTACTTGCAGATAATATTTTAAGGTACAGGGGAACTGACAGACATAATGAGGAAAATTGCTAAGAGGGTGGCTTGGCAGTGTTCATGACACCCTGCCCTGGGGTGCCACATGGGATAATTATGACCCCGGCTCAATCACTCCTGATTGAGCCAGAATGTTTTACATATTCCCTGATAGATGTCCCTTCACTCTCCCTGTATTCACCATAGGAACAACTTGCACAAAGTTTAGGATGAGACAAATTCATTTGAAAGTCAGTGGATGTTCAAGTCTGCAAGAATCATGATTCATTGCTGAAGGAAATGCACCTGGATTAATGAAACAAGGACACATTGTTTGACACAATATTTGAAAGTCTTCAGCTAGAAATGTAGATGGACAGTGTGCAACTTTACACCCACAAGAAAGCTCATTTTTGTTGGAACTAGAAGTGCCATTGCTGTCTCCATATCCTAAAATTCAATAATGTAATCACTTAGGTTTCAATATTCAGACTAACATCAGATCTTTTGGGTGTTCATTAAACCCTAACTAACTAACCTCAGGGAAGAAACAATAAACACAAACCAAGTTAGCTGCATTCCTTCTGTATTAGGACCAAAAGAGTGAGAAAGTCAACCTAATTTAGGGAATGATGGCTCATTTGGGGTTAAAAGGGTTGTGGCCAAAGACTGCAATTATTTAACTATTTGTTGACTCTCTCACTCTTTGGCCTTAGAAAACCTAATTTAAGTCTATAATTATGAGCAAATAAAGGCAAATAAAGGAACAAGCCTATAATCTGAACCAGAGGCCTAACCCATTGTAGGCTTTTGGTCCTCTTTGCCCTATGCCCTCAGGCCAGGCATCTAACTTGGTGGTATTCCTCTTTTCAGGTCTTCTTATCAGTAGGTTAGGTGATTTTCATTGTGTGGATTCTTGAAAATATGGCAGCCCGGAGAATTACTAAGTCTGCCATTGACTGGGCTACATTTGCAGAGCGAGTCCCTCCTGAACAAAAAGTCCAGTTCTTTGCCTTTAAGGGAAAGTCTGATCTATACCTTCGGAAGTAAGTGACTCTAGTATGGCATACCTAGGGTATGTGATATTATTAACTTCAAACATTAACTGTTCCACAGATCTAAAATAGGCCTAACCTTGGTTAGCCCCACAACAAGAGTTGGTGACCATCTGTTCTATTTTTCCACTTTTGTCTTGTTTGTTACCCTCTCCTTCTGTAAATCCATATGCTACATTAAATATTCCATATTTTTGTTGTTGCAGCTTCTTTATTTTGTATTTAAATACCGGGGGTCATTTTGGTATTACATGTTAGTTCACTGATTCACTTGAACCACCAAAAATGTATTGATTGATGATTGTGCAGGTACAAAGAAGATAGTGAATATTGTTATCTAGGGTTGTTCTGATTATGTATCTGAAAATCATTGTGTGCCACTATTCAATTCTTATTTTTTCCTCTGGTGGTAGCCTTAAAAAGGGTGACCACACCTTCTGTAAATTCTGCCAATTGAGAGACTTTTTGTTTATTTTCCGAAAGGATGCTGTCCCTGCCTGAGAAGCCACCTACTCTCAACTTTGAAGCATATAAGACCCGTGTAGCCAATGCTGCTGCTGTGGACAAGTTGAAAAAGCAATATGAAGCTGTGAAAATTCCATATCCTGAAAATAAGTATTCTACCAAGATTGATCAACTGGAAAAGGAAGCAGTAAGAAGGCTGTGAAACCCAGTTATTTTTTGTTACTGTGGATCTCTAATGTTATTGTGAATTTATAGTGATATTCTAATTTGATCTATTCTTAATCTTTCAGGAAAAGGAGACCATGGATTTTATCTCTGCATCTAATGCAAGGATTCATGAGTATGAGAAGGAGCTAAGCAAGTGGAACACCATGATACCTTTGGAACAGATGACTCTCCAAGAACTCCATACTAGTTTTCCACATCTGGTAGCCCTTGAATCATTCATAGTGGGGATTAACATAGTATTATACACCGTGTCTCAAAAAAAGGAGGCCATTTAATTTAAAAATAATCTCCATCTTATTTTCATGTGTGCCTCATGTTTTTCAGCTCATGGAATCTTAGATGAATAAGAAAATTTTTTTCCAAGTTTAAGAAAATCTTATCCAGTGATTCAAATTTAATAATTTAATAACTTTTCAAAATGTAGGTATGAAAAATTTCAATGAACAACCAATATGCCCACTGCTCCTTGTTAGGTGAATCCCTTCAGTGCTTCAGCACAACTGAGCACAGGAAGCAGGTAGTCTCAGTGAAGAAACTGGCTTTTGATACTTCTCATCCTCTGTTTCCGGAGTTACTTTGGGTTTGGGTTGGGGTTCCTTTTTTTTATATTATCATAATCATTTTCTGTAGGCCCAAGGCATAACTCCCCATTTTTACAGTTTTTGTCATGCCATGAATTGCAGTCTTCAAACTTACCGAGAACATCATGGGATTGAGTGTAGAGAACAAGCACCTCATCAAAGGCGAGATGAAGGGATACAGCTCTCACTGATTCAAGAAGAAATTCTTTGAAAAGGTCACATCATGGTCTTCATAAGTTGTTGAAAAAAATTGTTGAAACTAATAATTGGAGGAAAATGTGGAAACAGCAGGTGTAGACCCCAAGATGTAGGAGATATTGAGTGTGGAAGAACTGGTCCTCCCATCAAGAAGGGATCAAACTCAGACTCATCAAATGATAAATATGATAAAAGGAATTCATCTAAACCAATTTCACCAGTGAGACTGCCTGCTGCCTGTGCTGTAATTTTTGAGAACACCAAATTGATGCACCTGACTAGAAGCAGAAAGTGGATTGCTCATTCATTGCGATTTTCAATCCTTAAACTTTGGAAAGTTATTGCATTTAAAGCACTGGGTGAAATTCTTTTACACTTGGCAGAAATCTTTCTGATTCACCTAAAATAGTATGTGCAAAAAAGCTTGAGCCTTGCATAATATCAGATGGAAATATTTAGAAAATAAACTAACCCCCTTTTTTTAGACACAGTGTAGGTGGGAATATGAATTTATTTTTAAAACTTAGGGTTGTGTGGCTGAAACATAAAAATGAGCAGTATGCTATTTGGCTTGCTCTCTGAGTAGCCTACCCATATTAATTTGACATATTTTTGCTCCATATCTTCAATCTAATTCAGGATATTTGAATAACACTGTCAGCAGCAGCCATACATATTTTATCATTGGCAGAAATGAACATGTTAAAAGTGTGGCAGGTTTGTGGGATTGATATTTGGATTTGAATTGGGAAAAGCACCATGGAGTCGGTTTTCAAAGGCCAGAAAGTTTATTTTTCCAAAGGGGCCAGGGATTACTTGATGATCTCTGCAAGGCTGTCAACATCAACAATCAATCAAAGCATGACTGTGCACTGTTGAATGGGTAGTTTCCTAATAGTTCACCAGGTAACTGGACCATGTGGTAGTCTATGAACTTCCCCAGTCAGTTTTTCCTTCTTGGGCTGATACTGGCAGCCTCCCAGAGCATGGATCATGACTGGCTTGCCACTGACCTATTTCAGAACAGGGTTCATGCAACTTGAAATCTGGTGATTCTGGAGAAGCACCTTTCCAAGATGTGCACAAAATGCAATTGCAAATCATTTCTTCACTTCAAAAGATGCATTAATTTTCACTGCTATTATCATGTTAGTCAGTTAATGACAGTTTTCTACATATTGCCTAGACATACACCACTCAAATATTGCATAACAACCACAGATAGGGTACTGAAAAAGTATGCTAAATTGCACCCTGCACCCTTGCAGGTAAGTGAAAAGGCACTCAATCCACAAACTTTCTGATATCCCCTTGTTCATTTCCCATGAAAATCTGATCAAGAAGTGGTATGGGTACAATTTCAATGCATGTGTCTCTTGCCTGATATCAATTGTCAAAGAAACCTGTGTTATGTAGAAACTGAAAGAAAACTAAGATAACTTTCTTTCGGTATACTCCTTGCCATCATTGTGGCCAAGATTAATGTCAATAAAAAAGAGAAAGGGATAATATCCACTTGAAAAAGTCAAGGATAGTTTATATCTTTTAAAGCTGCTAATTCAGAAAATTTCATTTGTGTAAGTGATACATGAGTGATTTTGTAACTAATAGAAATGAGTATTCAATTGAGGAGTAACTCGGGGAACCATTGAAAAGAACATTTAGGTTCATCCTACATTTTAAAGCATAAAGCAAAATTGATAAATTGGGTAATAATTGATTATATGGTAGTACCATTCGTTCATTTCAAAATGTTCCTGCTCTTGTTATTTGTATTTGTTTTCAAGTTTGGACTGTTAGCACATGTCTTTATTTATGATTTTCCTCCAGTTGTTGTTGAGAACTTTTTTCTGTCTTCCAGGCACATGATCCAAACAACCCCACATACTACCCTCATGAACCTGAGTACCAGCCTGGCTATAGGGCTGATGAGGAGGAAACTACTTCTCATTAGTTCATTGATTGCATAGATGAACCCTTGTTTGGGATTCCCTTGTCAGTTTGCTTAGTTGTATATCTAAGAAAGATTTCCTGAATAAAGTAAACAGTTCATAATCAAATTCAGCTGTTGTCTATTAAGCCTGCATCAAATTGAGGTGAAATCAATGGTGGATCATGATATTTCTCAAGAAGGCAGCATATGTTCCAAGAAATGAATTGTCTTCAGGAAAACAAGGCCAAAAAAAAAACTGAATTACACAATTTTGTTAACATGAGTGACAGAAGGCAAAAGGGTGTGCAGCATTCCTTATCTTAAGAAGGGGACCTGGGCCTCAGATCATTCCCTTCAGTATCCAGAGACTTAGACACCAATGTGTTTTCCATACTACAGAGTATGGACTATGATGAAAAGAGAACCCTGATTTTAATCCACAAAACTCTGCTTTTAGTGCAGATATTTACTTTCACCTTGTTCTATGCATAGGCTGATATGTTTCAGAGAGTCATTACATTTTGTAAGAATGCATTGTTCCAAGGCCAGGCTATGAGGCAATCACCCAATCCAATCAATGACAATCATGTTACTGGAAACAAAAGTTAAACAACTTTTGTTTCCAGTATTGATGGGCTTCAAATCATGGTATTAGGCCCTATTCTGTAAGGGAAGGTGACAAATAGAGGGCTTCATGGAGTAATATCTTGGCTATGGATTTTTTTTTTGTCTGGTCAATGTTATGTCTGGTAATTTTTTAATGCTTGTTGAGAAAAATTATTATAGCTCGCTTGTATTATAACTGTAAGACTGCTAATCTTGGGAAGGTGCCATTAATCCTTCAAGCACTGAGTTTTGACCAAGTGATGAACATATGGTGTAAGTGAAAACTGCTTGAAGGGTTGATCACTTTTTCCCACAATCCAACAATCATCCTCTGTACTATGGAAAGCAGTGGGTCCATGTCAAACCTACACCAATGTCTGATGCAGAGGAGGTGGAGTCCTAGAAATAGGCTTCAATTTAGTTACTGTGATCATTGAATTTTCAACTATTGAGGCAAAGTTATTGACAGAAATTGTTCCACTCAATTTTTATACTGAACAGAAAAAAATGTTTCCTTCCAACATATGATCAAAATGTGCAAAATTGTGAGCTGACATTTCTTCTAGGACTACCACAATATCAGCTTGGCATAGCCTATCACCCAAGGTCTGTGCCTATGCCATTCCCAAAAGCATTCTTGCAAATCAGGCTCCATCTCCATTGCAGCTGATGTCCTAATCCTTAATTGCATACATGAGATGATCAGCTACGCACATGGACCCAGTAGGCCATTTTTCTTGAGCACACAACATTCCTTCTTCTAAATGATTGGTTGTGTCCTCTTCCTTCCTGGCAGATCTGAAGGTGGCACATGCCCATGGGCTCTCCTATGGATATGCTACTGGCAGGAATGGTTTTATACTTGACAGTAGGTCTCTACATGCATACAAGATCATTGATTGTGTAATTAAATTATGATAATAGAATGTTCTGCTTTTCAGAAAGCAGCAGGTCCAATTCCTCCAATTAGATCTATAAACATAAACTGAGTTTTACCTTTCAACTTATCCATCTGAGAAAGATTCTTTGGAGTACAAGGAGGAGACAAACATTAAAAAGGCAGAAATGTTACCTTCTCATGAAGCTTAACTCCTCCCAAAAAGTAATAAGCATTCTGCCTCTTTTCCTTTATTTTACTTTTGTTTGAAAAGTTGAACACAAGGAGGTTAAATGGGAGCTCCCAGACATGCAAGTTTGCAGCTATGAGTCTTCCCTCTTCTTAAAATAAGCAGTTGTTTTTTCTTGTAAGTATTGACAAGCCTGTTATCAATGTTGCTAACTTATCCCATACTCTAAGAATCCTAAGTGAAGACTCTTTCATATCTGACCTATCTTGTTCATTCCTATAAAATCTGACCAATATCACTGGTTGTAACCTGGACTGAGAGACATCATAGAAAGGATCGTATCCATTTCATGGCTTCTACATGGGAATGCATTGGCAGACTAGAATGGAGAAGCTGAGGTCTCTGTCATAATGATCTGCTTCTCTCCTACTCTTGATTTTAGTACCATTTAGCTTCTACATGTGAAAGCATGAAAGACAGGCAAGATGCTGCAATTTTCAGTGCCTTTCTATGCACATTTCTACCAATGATGTTGGTCTCAGGCTTGCTGTGGAGTAATGAAAAGGCTGATGTAATTCAGATAATACCACCTTGTGCAAGATTAATCATTCATTTGCTATTATATCTTGTCAGCTAAGCATATTTTCAACATGTTTCCCTTGGTTTTTCAGTGCTTGACACGAGTCACACATGTTTGACCAAACACTGTGTGTAATGCAACAGTGCCAAGCAAAAGGTTTCTGTGCTTTTCATGCAGGGACGTAACAGTAACATTGAAAGACAGTTTGCAAATGTGTAAAGCTGGCTCACAATTACAGCCACACATTTATTTGCAATGATAGAATACAAGACTTTATTTTTATTGATTCGATTCGCAGCATCTATCATACAAATGTTTACAGTGTCCCAATCCCTGCGTCAGCTCCAGGACCATTTGGTGCCGCTGGGTTTTGAGGAGGTGGGGGAGGAGGATTCTGGGGTACTTGTGCAGGGACTGCAGGATTTGACGCAGGAACTGCAGGATTCGATGCAGGAACTGCAGGATTTAATGCCGGAACTGTAGCAATTGGTGCAGGAACTGTAGGATTTGGTGCAGGAACTGCAGGATTTGTTGCAGGAACTGGAAGGCCTTGTCCAGGTGCATTCTGGCGTAAGTCGAATCCCCAATAGGGCTTGGACAGATGGTAATATCTGGTGATCTGCTCGTCAATCCAGGGAGCGAAATGAGCAACATCCACGTAAATCCCAGGGATGGCATTCCCACACCCAATTCCCCAGGCCACGATTCCTGCTTGAAACCAGGATCCCTTGTTGGGATCATAGCACACCAATGGACCTCCTCCATCACCCTAGAAAACAGGCATGTCTTTGTTTTGTTTTAATCTGTTGGGAATTTTGCAGTTCCTTATCGAGCAGGGACTGTATGATATTTAAAACTTAAATCTCCAGCAAGAAAAATATATATTTGAATATAAATAATCAGATGAAACAGTGTAACTTTTCTTCGAGTGGGATTATTGGATCCATAAATCGAAAGTGATAACATTACCCTGCAAGTATCTTCTCCCGCGACGCCGCCAGCACAGAGAAAACTCCAATGAAGTCGGAACCATTGGCCAAGCTTGGTGTTTTGAAGTCTCTTCTCGCATTCGATCCGTTCGACCAGAGGCAATTCCACCTTCTTCAGAATCACCTGGTATTGGCCCTCTTTCCCGAAGGAATTCTTGCCGAACCCGGTGGAAACGCAGGTGTTGCCCCACGGACGCGAGTAACCCGGTTCGGGCAGACAGATGGTGTCGACGTGGGGGGAAAGATCGTATGGGTGGTTCATGAAGAGGAGAGCAATGTCGTTGTAGAGGGGCCCCTTGCGGTAATCCGAGTGCATGATCACCTTCTCCACGAATCTGTCTTGGTGAGGATAGGGCTCGTAGTCGTTGGTCGTATCCCATTCTCCAAGCCGGACCTTCAGCCCGTTCTGGGCCGGGAATTCTCTACGAGAGAAAAGCTCGCTTATTTTCCAATCACCAGTACAAAGGTTAAACTTTTGACGGGAATGAACAGTAGGAAGTGGGTAAAATCTAGCCCCAAAAACAAGGATACAAGAACCGTAAAGGGAGTAAAAGTCGCCAGCAATAACAGGAATCATCAACAGGTAGATTCACTCAACATTCTAAACTATGGATAGCATGCTAATGCACGCGACATTGAAAGCAGACAGTGACATACCAGAATAGCCAATCTTAATCGTACGTCACGTTTTTATGCACAGCTCAAAACTTAACCCATTGAGGAGTGAATTTTCTTAAACCTTTCAGGAGTATGAACCGGTACGTTCACACTCCTGAAATGGTTAACAACGTCGGCGCCAGAATATTCGGAAAACGAGGGGCGCTTACGTCTTTTCCCTCGACAACTTCGTGTGGCTCAAAGAACGTTATTCTCTTTAGTTCAGGCGAAAAGTGGATCTCAAGAAACCATTGTGAAGGTTTCAGAGAGGTATCATTGGCGAGAAACGTCTGAGCTGAGTGTCCGGTGTTCTCCACCTCCGATGACAAGCATTGAGGAGGTTCATCGAATGAGGCACTACGACGCCTCAAGTGAAAGCGGCTGCAAAGAGATTCCTTTCTCTTTCCATTCTCTGTATTCCTAACTCCATGAGGAGTTCCGTGAAATGGGTGTATATTCTCCTATTTCCTTCGAAGACGAGAACTATGAACTCTGCGAGCCTTGTATCATGAGAAAAGAAACCCCTAGTCCCTCTTTGCCACATCGAAGTCGAACATGTGCACGTTTTTGATGAATTTTAAAACGGCGGGCCATGAAGGAATCATTATTTCCCTCCCAATATCTAAGAGGAGCAAATCTATAGATTTGCTGCTATTGGCTATTTGCCACGGAAGAAGTGCCTGCTATAGCAGGCACTTCTTCCGTGGGCACCCCAACTTCAAACCAGTTCTCGATATCGCAAAGTGGTGCAAGCAGGAAACTCACGCAAACTTATCGACGCAGTGAGCAGCAGTGAGCACGACCTGAGGGTGAACGAGAGAGGCACCACACTGATAGAGATCCTTCTCGGGTGCATCCGGCTTCGCAGTGAGAACCACCCCCATCCACGGAAACTCCCCATACTGCGCCTCGTGGTCGTACTTGTGCTTGTCGTGCGACGCGTTGAACGTGATGCGCACGTCGATCCCCAGGTTGTTCCTAATCCCGCATCTGGGCACGTACGGCGGGGGCTTCGGCGTCGGCGGAGGCTTCGCGTTCGGGTCGCGGCAGCACACGTCTAGGAAATTCGGGCAGTTCCCGCCCACCAATTGCGGCGGGCCGCTCGAATCCTGCGACAAAAATCCTCTAGAGTCGATTGCTCGCAATTTCACCGATAATATATCAGCAATTTCCAACTCACATTTTCACGATATTCATTAAATAATATAAAGAAGGAATCGTTTATAAAATATCTATTTTCCTGCTAACTTCTGAAAGTATTCGTGATTGTCCTCCGCGATGGGAAGAAACAAATCACGCAAACCTGGAATCGATTTTAAAAGGTCTATTTTGCACAATAGGTCATAGAGTGCTAAGTACCTCTCGAAAGTCAGTGTCGCATATCGACACCACAGGTAAAAACTGACCCGAAGAGCGACAAGTTCTTCATCCACACGTTATTGGCTACTGTAGCTCCTACATTTGCTTCTCCAAATTTACGGACATTAACGGTACGTATCATTCTTCTTGCATTTCACAATCCTTAGAAATATGAAAATGCAGGTTATTCATTTTATTCGAAGATTGTGCCGCGATAAAAACTCTGTCAAATATAATATTCACAGTAAAATCATCTGGTTCGGACAGTATCTAAGTTCGGACACTAAAACGTAATTACCAAGTACGAGTGCAAAACCAAGAGCTTTCCCTCGGAAACCGTTCTTCGCTGCTGTTTCTGAGGGTGGCCTTGCGAGTTCTTGGTTTTCTAGCAATTTCTTTAATCCGTCCGAACTTAGAAATTAGAACGTAATTAGCCTTTCCTGGAATGCATCACAACAGAGTTTAGGAGTTTCGGTCGCCGATAACGATGGAGAACTTGCTGCTCCGTGGGAAGGTTTTTTCTATCGGAAGTGCATTATTCCCCTGCTTCATCAACAGTTTTAAGAATCGTTCTACCCGTATTAAAGTTATAGGATTATAGGAGAGACCACGTTTTGGAAGGAAACGCGTTTGAGACGCTGGACACCGTCCTCATCGCGTCGAAGCATCGGCCTCGATCCATGAGAGTTTCCCGAGAAATGTGCGTGATTTCGCTTTCATGTTATTCCTTAAAAAAAAAAAAAAATCCCCGGCTCCTTCGGCATTTTCGAGCCGATGTCGTCCTTTCTCTTCCCTTTAGTCGCTCCTTCTCTCGCACCACGACGACGCGAAACCGTCTACCGTTGAAGATTCATCTCATAAAGCCATCTGTCATTGTGAAATTTATCGTCATCGCGGAATGGAATGCCGAACGATCGATGAGAAAGGTGAACCGGCTAAAGCGGGCACGAGGGGAGCTTGGCACTTTTTAGCAAACATTTTAGAATTTATGGGGTCACACCAGTCGCCAGAGCTCTTTGCTCTCAAAATCGAGTTTTTTAAGACCTGTGGAGTCTTCGGTAATTGAGGAATTTACCGACCGGCGTGGAAGGAGTTAATGTTACTCCGATGAAAATCGTTTTTCGATAGAAATGAGGGGGGAAAAAAAGTTTATAAGTTAGGAAGCCATTTCTAAAATCCGATCTGATGAACACGATCCGGAAAAAAAAATCGTTTTCGGTGAAAATTGGGATCGACCGACGACTCACCTTTCCGGGGCCGAATCGGACATCGATGATGCCCTCTCCATCGGTGACGATGTTGCCCTCGGAGCAGAGATAGAACGGGACGCAGGCGAAGGGAAGGGCGCAGCCGTAATCAGCGGCCTGGGGGGGACCGAGGAGGGGGGTGGGGGTCCCGGTGAGGAGGGAGGGGGAGCCGAGGAGGGGGGTTTGGGGGCCGAGGAGGGGGGTGGGGATCTTGTCTTGTTGGGCGCGGGAGAGGCCCAGCAGCAGCAACAGACACGAGAGCTGCTTCATCCTGGGTGGATCTGGGCTCCCGAGGGGGAGAGCGGGGGTAAAAAAGGAGGAGAAACCCACAATTAATCGATTTTCCGCTTGCATTCGGGTCAAGGTAGTCGCGGCGATCGCGTGACATCCGGCGAGCGTTCTGCGGTTTCAATAATCGAGTTCCGGGGATTGCTCATCGCGGGATGCGAAATCCCAGGAACGGGTGGGATCGATTGCAGGTGCTGACGTCGTGACGAACGGTCGTCGGTCTTCCACGAAAGGAGACTCATACGACATCGCCGAAAAACGGAACGGAACGATTTTATGCATTTCTGGACGCACTCGAACGAGAACTACGCCTGGCTGAGCTCTGTCACCGCGACGAGATATCAGCACTATCGACAACACGAGGTGTCTCTGGCGGTTCGAAAGGATTCCATCGTCTCCGGAATCGGCAAAACGAGGTCGACTGTGATTTTCCCCATTCGGGTCGATGGAGAAACCGGAACCGACCTCGGCGGCACGGAACGACCAAACGAGGGCAATGAAATTTTCACCGACGCAGAAGACGTTGAATCGTTCGCCGGACGGCTCGATACCGCAAGAAGCGATGCATCGCACGCACGAAACGCCGAGTCCCCTCGCACGAGACGCAGAAGAAACGCGGGACACTCGCACGCCCGAATGCCTCGCGGTCGAGTGGACGATCCGGTTGATATTCGACGGAGCGGCCGACCTTCGCCTTCGCTCTCCCTCGTTCCGAGAAGCTCGCCGAGGGAATCCCACAGACACAATTGCATCATGCCCTCGGGGGCTCCCGGTGGAATACGACCGGTTCAATGTCAGCCTCTCGCTGCTCCCCGTTCCACCGATCCTCTCTTGCGTCACGTCGGCCGTCGGCCGTCGGAGTCCGTGCGTCCCGTTCGCCTCTTCCCGGACGTCCGAATCACAAAGGGTTTCCCCCGACGCCGACCTCGATTTCCTCAAATCACTCTCGTTTTTGCCGTGGCAAGGCCACAGACCTTGTCATTGGCTTTTCCCCCGCTCCCTCATGGTTCTCGAAATGCTGGATTGCTCAACGTGGGAAATTTAAATAGGAAGGCGAGGAGGAAACGAAACGTCCGCTAGCTATACGTTGAGTATAGGTATACGAGTACCAAGTACCCAGGGGAATAGTACCGAGTCAAATGTTCGCGAAAAAAACAACGATCGATTTGGAACCTGATGCGCTGGAAATTGCGTAACCTCCTCGTTTTCATTTCCAAGACCATCACCAGGAATAAAATTGGGCATGTTTCTTCCTTCCTCGACAGCCTTCAGCAAGTCCGAAGCTCCATCTCCCTGGATTTGGGGGGAATATTGAATCTCAGCGTGCTTTATCGTTTTTTTTTCTTCTCCAAGCTGGCTAATCAAGACAACCGACTCCAAAAAGTAAGATAATGGAATTTTAAAAGAGAAGAAAGGAAAGGAGCCTTTGGGATCTGAAAGAATAGCAGGATCCTCAAACCTTCAGTGTAGAAACATCTCTTCCGGTAATCCCACTAGAGCCAAAATAAGCAAGAAGAAAATGAAAGAGTATAACTGAAAGGCTGTTGACTAAAAGAAACCACAGCTTAAGCCATTAAGCCACCACAAATGCACACCCTATTAGCTAGAGAAAGCTCATGCTGCAAGCCAGTGCGATGTGTCCTGTGAAAAAGGAATTAAGGATTGCTCAGGAGAGCAGACGACCTCTAGCCGACAGCCATGAAGAAATTAAGCTCCAGGGGGATCCGTGTCCGAAAGATCTATCCACTATCCATGGCTCGATGAGAAAAGAGTGGAGAAAAGGAAAATTCCACAAGAACTGGGAGAATTCACTGGGTAAAATGACTCATGCGTTGCAATCCAAGCCTGTGTACGTAGACCGAAACTAACTGTTCTAACTGTCCCCTGATCGACAGAAAAAATAATAAAGAGTATGCAGTGAAGGAGGAAAGGCACAGTCGACCATAAAAGGCGAACGGCCTATGCCCACTCCCTGGAATCCGTCCTAGGCCAAGGACTAACCCAGGCCTATGACTCACCCAGGCCTATGACTCAGAGGCTAGCCCTAATCCCACAGAGTGGAAGCAAGCCATTCGGCAGACCGACTAGCGGAAAACGAAAGGTTCGTTAGCGAAGGAAACACCAAACTTCTGCAAAATAGTGAGGTAATGCGTTTTTTTTGAAGAGGCCAAATTGTTTCTTCAAAAACCAATCTGCGTATCCATTATTTATCTATTTATCATGTAAAATACCGCAGTTGAATACGAAGTCATCCTTGTGACTGCAGATCTGCAAGTATTTAATTGTGATTTGTTGACATTATTGATGATATGCTTGGGGATATTAAACCTATGCATTGGCATGTTGGACATTTCGAAGGAAAAATCTCTTCTTTTGTCATAAATTTTAATGGAAGATGTAGAATCTGTAATATTAAGGTAGAGATCCAAGTAATGAGCGGATTTGAATGGGGGCGAAAAAGTTTCCTGCACCTCCATGCAATCTGGATAAACGGAAGCGATTGTTGTTGTTGTTATTGTTGTTATTGTTGTTGTTATTGAGTGCCAAGAGATCATCAACATATCTAAAGGTAAAGGTATATATGCCTGTGAAGAGGTTTTTTTTTATTATAGGAAATTACGTTCATAGAAGAAAAATAAAAGATTGGCCATATTAGTTGAGTAACTACTCCCCATGGGGATTCCAACAACATGCCGAAACACCATATTTCCCATGAGAATAAAATTACTCTGTAGGCTTGCTTGAAGGATATTTGAAAAGAATTCTACACCAATGTAGTATTCTTTGTAACTACAGCCCATAGGCAAAAATTCATGAAATTCTTTAGCTATATTGATATTGCTTATAGCGTTAAGCACAGCTTTATTGTTGGCAATAATCCAAGATTCGTGGGAGAATTTACAGCTAAAATATGATGGACCTCTTTTAAGAGGTCCATCTTATCATCTTACCATTTAAGAGGGCATCCAAGAACTTATTGATGACAAGCGACATGTTCTGGACTGTATGGACTGAGCCGGTTATGAATCTGAATTGCGCAGGTGTTTTATGGAATTTAGGGTTTGCAAACAAAAACGGGACTCTTGAACATTCTGAGTTTTTGTTTGCAAAACCCTAAATTCCATAAAACATGGTTTCCTTCAATCAACAGCCTTTCAGTGATACTCTTTCATCTTCTTCTAGCTTATTTTGGCTCTAGTGGGATTACCGAAAAAGATGTTTCTACACTGAAGGTTTGAGGATCCTGCTATTCTTTCAGATCCCAAAGGCTCCTTTCCTTTCTTCTCTTTTAAAATTC
>CAJPEV010001678.1:0-54144 GCA_905338385.1 Darwinula stevensoni
AAATATTGGATCCTATCCTCCACAGCGGTCTCCCGTTGTGCGTTGAGGTTCTCGTTGACGCGCTTCAGTCGTTCGTTATCGTGCCTCAGTTGGGCGATATCGTGCTTCATTTGTATAATGTCGAGCTGCTGTTGCGCGATCTCGTGCTTCAGTTTTTCGTTGTCGAGCTGCAGGTGTTTGTTGATCTTCAGTTGTGCGTTGTCCGTCGCAAGCTCCGTAATTTTGTCCATGATAGTTGACATCTCCTCCAAATCGGCGAGACTCCTCGGTTCGGGGATGGAATTGAGCGCATATTTCTGAGCAGAAATGCGCGAATGAATTATATGTACCATGAGTACACTATATATATTGATGTATGTACCAAAGTAATACTTTTTTTTAATTAATACAAGACTAGTGAGTTTGTCTGCACCTGCATGGCATTTTGGCCAAACTTCAACTTCATTAAAATATACAACCTTGAACCCTTAACCGGTTTGTTTCACGGGGGGAATATTTGACGAGAGCGCAAAGCTCTCAGAAAATTGCATGGGATTCTTTGCTCATGCATTTACTTGAAAGGGTTTTGGCGTGAATCAGAAGTGGAGAGAGTAGGGAGTGTTTTCTTATAATATTCAATAATAAAAATAGAGTCATTGCCTATGAATCTAACGGTACCGAAAGAGCTTTCTTGGTCGAAGTCTGAAGGAAAAAAGGACGGGAATCGACCTTAATCGTCTATTGCTGGGTTCCAAAGAAGGAGAGGCACGTCTTTTGTGCATTTACGAGCGAGGGGATTTCTGCACTTTGATATCGCATCGAAGGGGAAATTATGAGGAATCAAGCTGGACTGGATGAATGATGAATGCAAAATAATATATATAAAATGAATAGAGACCTTTCCACTTCATTAGTTATTCCGCCTAGTTTGAGATGCTTGATCGATCTGTTTGCGGCAATTAAAATTAATCCATACATCTCGTAAAGCCATTCTCCCTCGAAAGATTTACTTCCAGCATTCTCATTTCTTTCATTCCCTCCGTTTTGACAATCCTTTCCAGGCTGGCTCTCCCATTCGAACCATTATGTATTTATATTCCGTCCACGTGGAACTAATAACGTCTGGAATGACAAATTTAAACTACATTTGTCATTTGTCATTGGACGCCCAGAAGTTCCCGACCTTACACGATTACGGATGAAATTCTATGGAAGGCATCTGTAGTAAATGTAATCGGTGTCACATGTGTAGCTTATTTCCAGATATTTTCCTGAAAATGATAAATTCTGCTGAAATGTTCACGGTGTTACCTACTCATATTGTGTCACCCCATGAACATTTCCTTCCGTTATCATCTATCGATTTCCCTCTATAGGCTTCTGAATTTGGAACCTTTCTGAGTCACCCGGTATTCAGGGTAACCCAACACACGATACTACACGGATTAGGAATGAGGCATGAAGAGCAGACCTGTTCTTAGTTTGCCTGAGACAATCCATGACCCGTTCTGTGTACAGCTTTGGTCCCTCCTTTCTTAACCCTTTCAGACCTGGCGTCCATTCCAATGGACATTGCATTTTCATTGCGTCTATGGCAATTTCTTGGGATGATTGTGACCTTGCGCCCCATATTACGCTACAATGGGTGCAATTATGAATGGCTCAATTCCATCAGAGTCCTTCTTTCATCCGTCAGTTTTGTAATCTTCAGTTATATAATTAAATATATCATATATATAATTTATGGTATGATATGGTACATCTATACAAGATTTAAAAACGATATATAAAACATAAAGATTTAAATTACAATAGCTAAAGAGCTAAAAAATGCAAAGTGCTTCTGATAGTAGGCTTAATTCGGGTCTGAATGGATTAAAACACTGGGACTTTTTCAAGAATTTAGGGAGACCACAGTAATGCAATGACCAGTTTAAGCATACTGAATTGATGGCTCAATTGACAAGGTGACCTACTTACATATTATAAGTTACATCTCGTCACACACTATTCATTTATTAACGTATATGAATATGAATTACATTTTTGAGTCCATCTTCTTGATAAAAAAAAGACTAAGCTATGGATTAGGTTTTACGGTTTTGGCGTACATGGCCATAACTGCTACCAACACTTAAATATGTGAGGGAGAATGAAAAGGTTTTGACGTAAGACAGGTGTGTTAATCATCCTGCTGCTACTCCTAACCTATGGGAGAGTAAAAAGTCGAACTGCTTCCTCAAAGATCTTCACATGCCTAGAAAGTATAATGATGCGATGGTGAATCTTGTGCAAAAATTGAAGGGCAAACGAAATTCAGCTGAAGCATATCTGGGTAAAATACATGAAAAGGCCCTACAAAGTAAGAAACAAAATTTTCCGCTACGAATTATTTGAATAAAGGAAATTCTTCCCACAGTGCTACCCTTACCCTCATGACAACACTCCTGAACGAGCGGAATTATTTACAAGACTAAGAGCCACTTCTGTTGTATGCCGTTGAGGCTTCTGGCCTCCCTCTTCCCCCTTGCTTCTTACCGCTCTCCTTTGCGAGACCGGAGCTGTCCTCTATTGGCGCAAGTCTTTCATAGGTGCTTCGAATCTCGTAAGAATCCCTTTACGAGAAGACGAAAACACGAGGCACGATCATCTATAACATACTCATTTCTGGCGTATATCTAACAGTCTGGAGATGGTAATATGGTAGGCGGATTGGGTAATCATTTTTTTATTCACTTTTCTTCATCAAAGAGATGAAACTGTTCACACTAACCGAAGGTAACGAAGTAACTCAGGAAATGAGACGTCAAATGAATACATGTCATGGACGATTGTCTCAGAGAAAACAAAAGGAAACCATATAGGTCGCATTCGGTGGCGCTTAGTCCAATGCCATCACCATTAAAACGTGCAATTTGGGTTGCGTTTCAATTGAGGGTCTTTGCAAATACATTTAATTAAAAAGTACGCTTGATATTGTTTCCTAATTCTGTAGTTAGGAAGTTCCCTTGTTCAACTTGTATCTGCTTTGGCTTCACATTATGCCATTCATCAATTCCTTCCCGTTATTGCCTTTTACTTTGATCCTTTAAGCGGATTAGACGTCAATGTGAAGTCCGCTTTGGTATATCTACGGCGCGGATAAGACGCGACTGGGACGTCCACTATGGTAACGTACATTTATAACATCTCACGGGTAAGAGGTAAACTCTATCGTCTTGCGACTTTCGACATTCGACGGTAGGTGTCCCTAGGATTCACTCCTAGAATCCAATGTTTCGGGTTGCTTTGCATATTTCTGCGTTTCACGAACCACTCCGATGTAATTGAGTACAAAGGACCACCAAAACTACTCAAAATATACTTAGTTCTAGAAATGAATTCCAAATTTCGAACAGTCCTACTGAGGATATTTCCATTGTAGAGTCTCTTAATCTTTGAAAAGGTGGACTGAGCATCAAACAATACATGCCCTTGAGGTCCTCCCAATATTGTGTCAAGTGTTTTGAAATTTGAGTCAAGTACTGGTTACTTGTAGAGCTTTTTTTTTGTTTATACAGGACATGGCATGTCTATCACAGGACAATATGCAGCCAAACCTTAAACTTAGGAAATAGTTCTGAGCCAAATTGAATCACTGCCGGGTAGGGGCACACAGTGTGAATGGAAAATTTTTATAATTCACCATCCACGGCGCGGTTTCTGAAATCACATGGTACGGATTGTATGGGTACCCTTCAGTCACAAAAATGTCCCACCTCATGCAAAGAATGCAAGGCTAAAAGAAGCCTGCGGCACAACAATGTGATGTTCACACAGTCGTATGACAGACGTAGTTTCTTTGGCATCGACCAAAGAAACTACGTACTTCGAAAGCAAGATAAGGAAGACCCTCTGGAAGTTCGATAAGGAAGACAAACAAAAAATGCGTAGAGGGCGAAATGCCTGACGTTCTGTACGCAGCAAATAATAAAGGTGAGATCCCGCACCCTTAAGCGTGTGCATGCTTTGTTATTGGACAGCCACCCAAGGGGTGAGCATGATCACCATGAAAGTACGGTGAGAACGCTGACCGTGGTGTCTAGCGCCCTTGATGGTTGCACGACCACCGTCGAGTGCAAATGCCTCACCCTCTTCTCAAGATAGCATCAATGTTTTGATGGGCAACATGCGCCCTTCGGCATCTTCAGCTTCGGCCCCAGGGGAAATAAATATTCCCTTGAGTATTCCATTGATGGTCACTCACCATCCTCACCCCTTGGTTCCCATACGCGCCCTTTGAAGATTTATTCTCACTTTTCATTTCCCGACCTGGTTTTTTTGGTTGAGCCGGAGAACACCTTGGGGTAAGGATTAGCCCGAGGGGGTCATCGCTCTGGCAGGGGCAAGCAAAGCGGGGCGAGGATGACTCCATACTTTCAGTTAAAAGGTCTAATGCATACCCCAACGGTGCTCACATGCACTCACCTGATAGTACACTCTTAGAAAATTCCAAGCGTTTAGGCAGTAAAATGTGAGCAAACCGTGAGCTTTTCAAATGTACTCTCTTATTGCTCACCAAATTCTCCCTCATCGCTCGTATTGAAATGAACGTGTTCTTATTTTTTCTGGGCGAATCGCGAGACATTAGTCTTTTTCTGGTACATACCATACACCGTTGTATTCCCCCCACTATCCTCCAGAGCCAAAACTTTTGGTGTGTGAAGTTGGATCGCTGCAACCTGATAACCGTGAGGTTCACTTAACGACAGACTAAAATCTCGAAGAGATGGAGCTTGCTAGGCTGATTCTGCGTTGAGAGGTTAAGATGAATGTTAAATGTAGTTCCTCCAAATGCTCTCAGAGAGGAAAATGTGATGCAATTTTGCAACGGGAAGGGATTGAAGAAGGGAAAATTTATTCTGGAAAATCGTCGCGTCACCGTGCATGATTTAGCAGCAGAACTAAACATCAACATTGGGAGTGGCCAAAACATTATCCACACTCACTTTAAGTTGAAAGAGGTGACTGCAAGATAGGTGCCAAGAGAACTGACATTCGAACAGAAGGCTAACCGAGTGAGCGCCGCGTCGGGCCGTTTCAACTGCTATGACAAAGAGGAAGACAACATCCTCAACCGCATTTTGATGAGTGATGAAATGTGGATTCATCATTTAGCGTCAATATGAAAACGTTGAAGCATGCAAAGGCGACATCCCACATCGCCTCGGCAGAAGAAATTCACGGCAATGACGAGGTGGTGAAATGGCAGCGCACTCGACCATAAGCATTCTAATGTCTCTGGCGTTCAGGCTTTGCCAAAGCGATGAGTCAAGGACGTCCGTGTAGGAGGGGAATATCTCGAGAAGTATGTGTGGTTTGATAGAGATCAGATGTACCACAGATTTTCTGGAATGAAAAGTGCAGGTGAGTACTGAAGTACTCGTAGTTTGTCTTGACGGGCTTAAATTTCCCTCTCCTACAATGTGGATAGGTTTCTGTGGCTGTCGACTCCGCTCCCAGCACCTTCCTTGTCCTTACGAGGTCGCTCTGGATGGAGTTTCCATTACGCATGAATAATATAATGAGCTTACTCCATGGTGCGGATTATGGCAAAAATAACTCGACAGCAGCAAACGGAAAACGCACAGCATTCGACTCTTGAAGCATAGAAGAGAAAGACAAGTCAAAAACCGAAATTACGAGAGGCATTCAATGAGTCTCAAGAATTGGCCCCATCCACATATCTTGGACCAATCTCACGATAGTCATTTTCTTCAACTGGGATTCAATGATTAGTACGAATTTTTTTTAGTAATTTTCTTTTTTCCCGTAATGGAGACTTGCGTTGCTCAAAAAGGGCGAAGTGACCAAGTACCTGGATTAGAATCATCAAGTAGGGAAAATCGTGCATTGATTTTGTGCTTCTTTCGCCTGGGTGATCCAGTATCCCTGTGCCGCATCAAGCTAAAATGAGCATTTGGGAGACAAACCCCCATCCCTTCCAGTCGTGCTTGAATGGTATAGCGGTTTTCGAACCAGGCATTTCTGCCTTCCTGTGGAACAGGCGGAGGTTTTGCTCAACAAGGAAGGAAGCTGTTGATTTGGCAACGCGCTGGGGCATTGTCTTCGTGTAATTCCCAGTGACGCAACGCACTTTTGGGGTGCTTTTGGTCAAGTTCTTCAGCAATTGTTGGCAGTCGCTTGATTGCATACCATTTGGCAGTCAGTGTTTCACCATCAGCAAGGGTCACGACCGTGAGGATTTGATGGCGATCGTGGCCTTTTCCTACATTGCTTTCACGACGCAGTTTCAATGGAATGTCTTCTCCATCGAATACCCACTGGCGGCTCAGGTTCTTTGTTTCAGGGTCATAAAATTAGATTCAAGTTTCATAACCTCTGACAATGTTTTCAACATCTTTGGAGTCCCATCCGCTGAATGCGTCCAGTATTCACGGGCAAAATGTGACACGAGCCTGTCTCTGGGTAGCTGACAGGGTATGGGGGATCCATAGAGCACAAATGTTCCTGGCTCATCGGCTCCCATGGATAATTTTATGTACCGTCCTTTCAGACACCTCAATGGTCTCAAAAATCTCAGGAACAGTTAATTTCCGTCCTTCATCCAGCATGTTCCGCACCTTCTCTACATTTGCCTCAGTTGAAGCGAATTCAGTCCCACCATCGCATGAAGCGCCATCTAAACAGAAATGCCTGGTTCGAAAACCGCCATGCCACTCATGATGAAAGTGATGGAGCTTGCCCCTCAAAAGCTTATGATCGTCATGACTCGAGACAAACCTCCTATCAGTGGGCGTTGGTAGCGCCTTTTATCTTTCTTCAACACCTTCCGGTAACGAAATTCGACCTCCTCGTGTTCGGCTCTGAGAGCATTAATAGGAACGAATTTGGGCATGTTTTTTTATTCTCTCAGCACGGAATTGTTCCACCGAATTTGAAGCTCCATCCTCCAGGGTTGTGGAGAACAGTGAATCTTGCTTTTTGAAGACGTCAATCTCATTCTTTTATTTCTCCTCCCCCCTCTTCCCTCCCTCTGGGGTAGCCACTTCAGGGGGGGGGGGGGCTCGGAGGAAAGAGACCAACCACAAGAGAGATATCGGGTTTTTGCTGATGAAAAATTGCCCTTTTTGTTGTTAGGGATGCACCATTTCGTCATTTTAAAAAATGAAACTAGCTGTAGTTCATCTAGGATTTGCGTGCTCGCTAAATTCCCGTCCCCCGGCGTTAACGGATATCGTGCAGAAGTTATGTCAGATTCACGACTGTTTCGGCCTTTGTATCGGTGCCTGAATCTTTTTTCATGCATGGAACGTATTTGTGCTGAGTTCATGGGATGAGATTGAAACGGTGGTTAGCAGCGCCCGATCGATGTGGTTGGATCTGTGGATATCTAGACATCTCTGAATTTGTAGGATGGTGTCCACCATGCATTTAATGCTTCCCGAAGGCATTCTCTTCTCAGATCTAGACGAGATGGTTCGAGGAATGTCAGATGAATATCCTGAAATCACCATCGTGTTCGAGGTTAAGCAGATTGACTCCACATACCGCTTCAATGCAATAAAATGAATTTATTCTGACGTTCAGATTTGGAAGAGATCACCGATGACACGAATCAGCAGAAATAGCAAGGAACTAATATTGAAATCGGTTTCCTCAGAAGATCACTGGACACATGATGGAGGACAATGCCGGAATCAGAATTTGTGTGGGGGAGGAGGAGCGACAAACGATACACAATCACAAATCTCGGCGAAAACTCCACTAACCTTGTGTCTTGTTCGACTCACTCTACTGCTACCACGCTCTAATCTGCTTGCTCGGCCTTTAATAGTCCCTTACTCCAGGGCATGCGTACAAATACATCTGTCCAACTCTAATCAAAAGTACCTTCTAAATTTACGGACACCAATGAATTTGCCCCATTTAGTATTCGAGCGATACTGGTGAAATTTGGTCCACATACTCGTCACTGTCATAAAATCGATTAATGTTTCAAGAGCGTTAGATGATTCCTCGCGGAGAAAACTCGCCAATGCTCATAATACAAAGTGCAGGAGGGTTCTACTAATCTTCCTATGAATGAACAATTTTTTCGGCAATTAAATGTAAACGATATCAAATGAAAGTTTAAAGCTCAAAAGATGAAGCGATGCAGAGAATACAAACGCATGCAACAGGTTGTCTCCCTCTTCCTTGGACATTAATGCTTGTATCGCGCTTCTTCCTGGACCTTGAAGCATTCCTCGATGCTCTCGTCCACCACCAGGAGTTTCCATTCTGCATCTCATTTAATTAAGTAATCTCAAATATTTTGAGATACTTTTCGAGCAGGACATGCCTCTTTCCTCATGCTATTCGTGCCAATTTCCTGAGATTCCCTCACTTTTTCAAATGCATTGTCCCGTCCGAAGAAAAAACCTTTTGACAGTGATGATGTGATGACAGAGAAAGAAAAACCTAATTTTGCTTTAAAAATAAGCAAATTTACATGTCAGCATCATCGACATCCCAACAAAATTCACCTCCTAATAATAGTTACAAAGCTACCTATTATCACTGCTCATATAAAAAATGAGGTTTTCCAAGCTTGATGAGACTAAAAGGATTTAGCACCTAATGTACTTTCCACTTATTCTGTGCGATAATAGAGGGTAACAATGACATTATTGCAAAAATATGAATGTAAATGACGTCAATGGAAAAATATCAGGGTAAATGACGTCAATGGAAAAATATCAGTGTAAATGACGTCAATGGAAAAATATGAATGTAAATGACGTCAATGGAAAAATATCAGTGTAAATGACGTCAATGGAAAAATATAGTCACAGAGTTTTCTGAACCATTTCCCCGCCACATATATAGCATGAAATAAATAGGCTTATTAGAGTCTACTTTCTTTCTCTGACACGTATTCACCCATCGACATCCAGAAATATTTAGGATGAAATGAGTAAAAAAAATTATATTTTTCATTTCTATTCAACCGAGAGGAAGAACGAGGATTGAGCTTCAAGCAAACCAAGAAACCAGAACTATGGAATGGAAAACAGCGGAAAAGGGAAAAATGGGGGGGGGGGGGGGGGTTGCAAAATCTTTTCCGCAAATAAAAATTATAATTTGCAAGTGCGTAAAAATCCCAAGAAATTGACTAGATATTGGCAGGATTAAGCGCACATGGAACATTGCTGAAGTTGTTGTTGGGAAGACAATTTCTCACGTCTCCTCTGCTTGGAGTGGCATATTCAACACAAACATCATTTCCAAGCCAGCAAATCGACTTAATGTAAAAAATTCCCACCTGATCTAAAATTCTTTGCAGGATCGTCTTTCCCATCAGATAGGAAGCAAAGGTGCCGAACCGAATCGAATCCGGATGGCCTTTATGTGCTATGTCAAGGTCAATGTCAATGTAGAGTCGTTTCATCGCTCATTCTGCAGGAAATCCATGGGTCGAAGCAGAGCAGACGGAAAAGAGAAATCTCCCTTGATTCAAATTTTGCTTCTAAAGTTTTGCTCCCATGACGTTTCTTAACGAGCGGACATGAGGAATAAACCTGAGAAACAAACGTTGAATCAGAGGAAAATTACCCATGATGGAATGCAGCAAGGTGAAACCAATCTTCAAATTACTTGAAAAGGCCACAACGACGCAGTTTTCAGCAGTTTGCAGGATTCGGATGCGCAAAATCACAGTTTCGAAGCGAAACACAGGGGTCAATTCACTTTCGCTCTGCCCCGAAGTATCGGGGCTACCACTGACGACGCACCATGCTCATTTCTGTATGCAGTTTGAAGTCTAGTTTCATGGGAACTGAAGCTTGGTGGACGGCTTCTCCTTCAGGTCGGCTTATCCTTCGGGTGTCGTTCCTACTCGATATAATTCGCGAGGAGACCAATAACCTAATGAGTCTGCTCTAGAGCATGGCTGCTAAATCTCCGGAAAATAAGGGATAGAAGAGCATGACGAAGGGATTAACTTGGTGGTCTTCACTAATGTGAGCTCCCTCAAACTCCCAATACCAATGGGGATGGCCCTAATTAATTTCCAGACCATAGACGCCGGTATCACACCGTGCCTCATCAGATGAAGGACGAATACCTCCGTGCGGGGACATTCCAAGACCAGCTGGGCCTGGCCGGTTGAGACGCAACCAGGCCTTCTATCTCCGGTTTTCCCCTTGTTCCAGCAAACCTGTAGGCAATATAAATCACACCTGCCTCCACATAAGGATAGGCCGCACTTGCCTCCACTTTAGGATAGGCCACACCTGCTTCCACGTAAGGATCCACCATTTCGCCAGTTGCGAAAGAGCGATTTTCCACCCTATGGTCACGTCGCACGAAGACAAAGTGGTGCAAAAGTTGCTGTTTCAATGCCAAAGCGAGGCTTTCTGGTTCGAAAAGCCGAGGACCTGATAAATGCCGGTGAGAATCAGACTCCAGCAAACTCTTGGGGGTTGCAGCCACGAGAACAAATCCGTCGTGATCCTTCACGTAATCGTACCACCGTTTTCCTAAATTGCCATCGATCAACCACGTCTTCGGATCCATCGGGTCCAATATTTCCTCGCGCGTCGGCACGATGGTCGACTTCCCGACCGTGAACGAAACGATCGTCCGTCCCGTCCCCCTCTCGATCTTCCTCAACGTCTCGTCCACGTGCGGCACCAGCACGTCCACGGCCTCCCGTATCGGGTATTCCCCGGACGCCAGCACGCCCGGCAGCCTCACCAGATTGTAGCCCTTGCCCTGGCTGGGATGGACGGAGCACCACTCGTCGGAGGGGACGTAGCCTGCACAGCCCGACCACTCCCATGGAAATGTGCTCATCGAGGAGACCGAGACACTGGACTTTTGATATCTCTATAAATAAAATTATAATATTCATGAAGTCACCTTGATTACCGCTCCCAACGCTATTATGAAACTTCCACGATCTCGCTCGACACTACGCCTCAGCCTCCTGCCAACCAAAACGCAGCTCACTCTCAGGGTTCCATGGCGAGACTGATCGATCCGGGGCAGACGACGGAAGTACAGTCCTCGTTGCCAGGCAACGTCCACGTTATTACTTGAAGCACGAGTGCGATCGATGCGAGAGACGTTAAGGCGCACCTTCCTTACGAAAATGTCTTATAGGATTCCTATATATTCCTTTAGAATATATATGAATCCTATAGGCCCCATAGGGTTCGCTATACCTACAGGATTCTCTATAGGGCCTATAGGGTTCCCCATGAAGCCTATACGGTACCCTTTAGGCCAATAGAGTTCCATTTGAAGTTCTCCTCTAGGCCACTAGATGGAGGTATAGGGTTCTCTCGTTTTTCAAAGGACACAAAGGTGCCCTCCACTTACCCATGGAATCATCTCTCACAAGAGAGTTTTGTACATACCCAAATGTCTCGCCTTGCCTCATTGTAGCAATCAATAAACCTCGACACTTCCTTATTTGTCATCCCCATCTTCCAGATAGAATCATGGAGTCCAGGCAATAAATAGGCCCTTATTCCCTTTGAAAACCACGTACGAAACTGAGTAGACTATATCCAAATGGAGTTTCAGTAAAGAGACGTGCTTGCAGGTTCTGTCTTCTGTTTCCCTTGGTTGAGAGAAGAATAATATTTCTCTCTACTGAAGGAAATGGACGCGCGATCCAGCGACATATGTGGGCTAGTGCCATAAATTATGCAGACCTGGGTAGTACTGGTAATAATAATGCAAGTGGGACGATGGGAAAACCCCTAATCGGTATTTGATTTCCCTTACGGAAATGTCCCATAGGAAACCTTTAGCTATTTCTTATAGGAAACCTATAGACTTTCCTATAGGTTTTTGAAACACGAAAAACCTATAGGATCCTTTAGAATCCTATAAGATCCCTATAGGGTCTTATAGGTCTCCTGACCTATAGGACTCGGGGAGGATATTTTGGGTTTCGAAATCCAGGCATTACGACGGAAAAGGCGACCAGGGTTAATAATGGCAGAGCATTTCGGTGTAAATAAAAAACCGATTTGGGGTATTTCCATGGTAGGGGGGACATGCATTATTAATACCAGTACTGCAAGGGTCTGCATAATGTATGACCCCGCCCAACATATGTCGCTGGATTGCATGTATACTTCCTTCGATAGAGAGAAGTAGTATTCTTCTCTCGACCTGAGGAAATATACGACAGAACCTGCGAGCACGTCTCTTTACTGAAACTCCATTTGGATAGAGTCCACTCATTTTCGTACGTGGTTTTCAAAAGGAATAAGGGCATAATTCTTCACGGGACTCAATGATTCTATCTGGAAGATGGGGATGACAAAGAAGGAACTGTTGAAGTTTATTGATTGCTACNCCCCCTTTCCCCCCCCCCCCCCCTCTTTCTCTCTACGGTCCAGAACATAGTCTGGAATCCATGAGTTCAGTCAGCACTTGAACGCGCAACGCGGCAGCTGCTCGGACATTCTACGTCTTGCGCCCCTTCCCTCTTAGCACGAGGGTGTTCACACCTACGATACGGACTTTTATTGAGCGGTACTCTCATCCCATGTCGATCGCGGTCCTGTGCGTATCGTCCGTAAAGTCCACATCCACCACTTTTCATGTAGGCTTATGAGTGAAAATGCTAGAGGAACGGGATGGTTACCAAACGACCGACTTCGCGCCACGGCATCTTTCCGATTCGCGGGTATGCTCTCCTGTTCCATCCAATCCAGATGGAATCCCACCGCTTTCCCCCTTGGGAGTCACTATCCTCGTCAGAGTGCCGATCAATACGAGGTTCTGAACGATAATGGGGCCGAAGTCCCGATAAATATTGGAGCAGAGATGTCATCCCGGCGAGAAAGTCATCCTTCCCCAACGGGATGAAAGAGGAAAAGTGCTACAAGCAGGGACGTTTTACTTGTCCCCGCGGGAAAGTCCGCATCGAGGTGTGAACCCCCCCTAAGTGAGGGGGGGGGGGAGGAGAGGGGAGTGCGCAAGATGTAGAATTCCTTTCTCCCGTTCTGGACCCGACAGCGGCAGCTGCCGGATTGCAAGTGCTCGCTCGAGAGAGCAAGACATACACCCGGAAGAAGGCAGAAGGCACTGCGCATGCGCACATGGCTCTTGCAGACATACAGACGCCCAAGCATCTAATACAGGGGTTTCAAACTCCCTGCCCGCGGGCCGCATTCGCATGGAAACATCCTATATACCGCCACGAATTTGAGACCCCTCACCCAATATATATGAAGTAATGTGAAAACCAATTTCCAATGGCTTTCCCTTTCTTCAACACAACCCCGGGGAGATGGAGCTTCAATTTGCTGGAGCTACTCCGTGTTGAGAGAGGAAGAAGCATGCCAAATGTCGTTGCTGTTGATTCTCTCAGAGGAACACGAGGAGGCTCACTTTTGTGGCGGGAAGGTGTTCGAGAAAGGTAATTGGCGCTACCGAAGCCTATTGATATAGACAATTCTGAGCGACTGACGCTGATTCTGACCATGTTCTAGAAATGATGAGATGGATGAATCTTTGTACACATTACGGCAGCGAATGGGAGTAACTTCGAAAGCAAATATTGCAGGATATTTTGCAAAACGTTTGCGGAGGAGTATCCCGACATGAAAGTGCCAGCAGAACGTGTCACCCGGAAGGGAGACACCAACTCGCGTTCGAACTGTGCGAAACGAGGAAACGTGACGTCAGAATTGAGGACGGTCCCCGTAAGTCGATGAGACGATCGGTTCAGCGGTCTGGGGTTTCGAGGACGTCATGCCACAGGATTTTGAAAGGCTTACGAATGGCCGCCTAATAAATCGCTGTCAGAATTTCCTTTTCGCGCTGGGTTACTTCTCCGCTAACTTTCCCAAACAAATCTTTCAAGATTTGCTTCCGAAGTAACTTTCAACAATAAATGTCCGCTGTTGTGAATAAAACCGCATTGCTCACAATACCGACTGCTTACATGGAAAAACCCTTACGGAAATGTCCTATAAGAAACCTATAGGTTTTTGAAACACGAAAAACCTATAGGATCCCTATAGGTCTCCTGACCTGTGGGATTCAGGGAGGATATTTTGGGTTTCGAAAACCAGGCATTACGGCGGAAAAGGCGACCGGGGTTAATATTGGCGCAGCATTTCTGTCTAAATAAAAAACCGATTAGGGGTTTTTCCATGGTAGTGACACATGCATTATTAATACCAGTACTGCGGGGGTCTGCATAATTTATGGCACCGCCCCACATGTGTCGCTGGATTGCACGTCCACTTCCTTCGGTAGGAAAAAGTAGTACTCTTCTTTCGACTTAAGGAAATAGAAGACAAAACCTGCGCACATCTCTTTACTGAAATTACATTCGGATAGGCTCTACTCAGTTTCGTACGAGGTTTTCAAAAGCAATAAGGGCATATTTCTTCACCGGACTCCATGATTATATCTGGAAGATGGGGATGACAAGGAACTGTCGAAGTTTATTGATTACTACAATGAGGCAAGGCGAGACATTTGGGGACGTACAAGACTCTCTGGTGAGAGATGATTCCTTGGGTAAGGGGAGGGCACTTTTGTGCCCATTGAGAAATGTGAGAACCCACTACTTCCACCTAGTGGCCTAGAGGAGAACTTCAAACGGAACCCTATAGGCTTCCGTATAAGCAATATAGGAAACCCTATATGTCCTATAGAGAATCCTATAGGTCCTATAGCGAACCCTACAGATCCTATAGGGAACCCTATGGGTCCTATACAGAACCCTTTGGGTCCTATAAGGAACCTATAGGCTCTATGGGGAACCCTATAGGTTCTATAGGGAACTCTATAGGTTCCAAACTGAACTCTAGGGGGCATATAGGATCCTATAGGATTCCTATATATTCCTAAAGGAATATATAGGAACCCCCTATAAGACATTTTCGTAAGGGATATCACAGGTAGTTCATACTATATTTTGGATCAATTAGGGTTACGGGCTCCTCACACACCCTACACCTGTCCTAATCTTCCACGTTTGTTTTGGAAGCTTGTGTTCTCTTGCTTCATGAAAAGTCATGTTTTCTACCCAACAAAATTCTCACTCAATCCGTTTACTTTCCAGTTGTGTTCATGTTCTCAGTTTTTAATTCACTATTTCTTATTGCTCCATGTTAAAGCTTCCAGGTTGAAAATTCATAGATGACAGAATGTACATATTTCTATATAATTAGAATATTACTGCCATTCGCTATCTTCAAAGCGCCAGCACCTTGAGACTATGCTATTCTAGACCATAGGCTTGGCCATCCAAAGCTTTTAGCGCCAGGTCCTTTGAGCTATATCAGTCTGAGCCATAGGCTTCATACTTAGCTGTGTCAACGTTTTTTTTCCTTACTTATTTCTTCCGCTAGGTCAGGCATGGCGGTTCGGGACATCACTTCCATGTAATAGTTTTCTGTTTGCGTTTCATGTCATGGCCGATTTATTAGAGTTCTCGTGATTGATGAAATCAAAATAAATAACGTAAGTTCTTTGTTTCATACGTCGCGCAAACGGGCCGCTCCTCCCATCAAAATTCTGCGATTTTTGCGAGGTGAGGTTGAACGTGGAAAGAAAATGTTGAAAGAGGTCCCACAGGATGGCAATGAGACAGTCACTGCAGATAATAAGCAACTGGTGCTGGCACGGAAAACGTTTGCCACTGCAGTTCCGGTGCGAAGTGCCTAAATAGGTAATTTAGGAGGTGCTAGCCATAATGGCTAGAATGACTGGTGAGCAATACCCTGTTACACGTTGGGAGCGTAAGGCTGAACATCAAGAGGCAGCGAATGCTGAGCTCAGGAATAGGAGATCCATGCAGCCTGCTGGGCAACTTGATGCAAGGAACGCAGCACTCAGGTGTAGAAAGCTGTGGGGAATTGAACCCGGATCTCTTCCCTTGCCGGTCAAGTGTGCTACCCTTACACCACGGAATTCGGGACACTTTGTCAGGCCTATCCATGTCGTCTCGAATCACTACAGTCGTTTTGCGCAGCGAACACTGTCAGGCTGTACATTTTGCTGTAGGGAGGGGAGATTTGTTTCACATTGCACCCACAACGGAAAAGTGCTTTTGCCGCAACTCACACTGTTCATTGGTGCTAATGTGGAGGCGAGGAATTATTCGTTAGCATTCTGCTGCACATGCGCTAAATTTCCTCTGTGCTAAAGTCGAACAAGTTCTTGGAAATGGCCCGTACTGTTTCAGAATCAGTGGTACCTATACCATAAGTTAATACTAATAACTCATGAGTTACTCGATGATGCAAGAGTATTAAATGTGCTGGGAAGAAGTTGTGGTGGTGGCTATCACCGCAACGCGCGTGGCCTACGAGACTAGATCATTTTAGGCCATAGCTAGGCCATCCACCACTCAAAGCGCCAGGTCAATTAGGCTATGCCATCTTTGGTCATGGGCTATATCATCCACTGCTCAAAGCGCCAGGTTCATGGGGCTATGCTGTACTAGGCCAAAGGCTTGGCCATCCAACGCACTTAGCGTAAGGTCCATCGGGCTATATCAGTGTGAGCCATAGGCCTTGGCTCATCCTATTATTTCCACAGGCTTCATACTTGGTAGCACCCTTTGCTTGACACAGGTAACTGAATGCGTGTCACGTTTTCACTAATCGACTGTAAGTTCATTTGAATACATTCTGTGCTGTGTTTTTTTTCTTTATTTATTTTTCGTTAGGTCAGATGTGGCGGTTCGCGCCATCGCTTCCATGCAAGTTTTCTGTTTGCGTTTCATGTCATGGCCGATTTGAGTTCTCATGATTGATGAAGTCAAAATAATAGAGTAAAAAGGCTCTGCTTCACATGTCGCGCAAACCAGGTGCACCTCCCATCAAAATGGTGGCAATTTTTGTGAGGTGAGGATGAACGCGAAGAAGAAATGTTGATGGTCACACATGACAGCGATGAGGCAGTTGTTGCTGGTAAAAAAACGTTTGGTGCTAGCGCGGAAACAACGTTTGCCACTGCAGTTGCGGTGCGAAATGCCTAAATCGGTGCTAGCCGTAAAGGCTAGAATCAGTGATGAACAGCAAGCAGGTGTGCGTAGGGCCGCTGAGACCGCTGAACAGCTAGAGGCAGCGAATGCTGAGCTCCCGAATAAGAGAACCGTGCAGCCTGCTGAGCAACTTGATGCAAGGAACGCAGCACTCAGGTGTCGAAAGCGGCCGGGAATTGAACCCGGTCCTCCTACTTGCCGGTCAGGTGTGCTACCATTACACCACGGAATTCGGGACAATTTGTCAGACCTCTCTATGTCATCTCAAATCACTTCAGTCGTTTGCGCAGCGAGCACTGTCAGGCTGTTCATTTTGATGTGAAACAAATGCCTCCTCCCTACAACGGAAAAATGTTCCTGCTGCAACTCACACTTTAGCACCAGTGAGCAACTTTCAGAGCCTCAGGGTAATGTGGTGGCGAGGCATTTTCTAGAATTAGTCGCTAGCATTGTGCCGCATATGTATTAATACTAAATTCCCTTTGTGCCTTCGAACAAGTACTTGGAAATGGTCCGTACTGTTTCAAAATCATTGGTGTTTGTACCATATGCTAACGCTAATAGCCCATGAGCTAATCGGTGATGCAAGAGTTTTGAATGTGCTTGGGAGACGAAATCAGCAAAGTCGTATTGAGTCTCATGAAAGCGTGCTAAACCGTTAACAATGAACGATTGTGGCGATCAGCCGGAATATCATGGTATTTAGGAACAGACTCTCCCAGAAAATGTAATGAAGCGGCTCAGTTCCGAATGGGTAATGCGATGAACAGAGGATTGTCAAGGAGACGTTATGCTCACAATAGACGATTCAAATTTCCACCTATTTGACGGCCAGCGTAGCGGCCGCAGGCCGCTAGTAGTAGGTTCTAAAATCCCCGTGAGGAACATGTGATTGATCCGCATGTATGTTGATCTCTGAGGAGTGTATTCGTCTGTAGAGTGTTTTGCGAATTTGCAATTCACCTATTTGCCGAGTGACGGCCTCCAGATATTGGAGTCTGTCCTCCAGTTGGGACTTCAGATTTTCGTTATCGAGTTTCAGTTGTGAGTTGTCATCCTTCAGTTGCGTAACATCGAGCTTCAGTTGTGTGTTGTCTTTCACGAGCCCCCCGATTATTTCCATGAGAACTGATACATTTTCCTCCAAATCGGCAAAACTCTTCAGGGATGGAACGGATTCCAAGTTTCTGTCCATGTAAATTCTGTCCCCAAAACATTTCTTCAATTTGTAGCTTCTCGTAATGGGTTCAGACCATCGCTCTCCGCTTTTGAGGACTGACCACGACATCAAGGAGCATATGCATGTAAAGATAGAACACAATTCATTCGCTGATTCTTGAAATACAGAAGGTGATTCAGAGCTTGCCTGTGCTGTAAGGGAGTGCCGCCAGAACTGTATTAGTCCAATTTCAATATTGTGCCTCACACAGGTTGGCTGACACGATGCGCACGACCAAGATAACTGCATTATTCTTGTTTGACACTTAGATGAGGTGCTCGAAGTGCCAACGTGACATTGGTCGAAATCCAACTGCTGCACGGTTCGCATTCTTCTGCGACGGGCGAACGGTGAGTTCCTTCTCCGGCTGCCTGTGCTCGCGCCGAATGCGGCCGGCGGCAATGGTCCGCCGCAAGCATACTTAGAATAGGCAGATGTATCTCCGTAATGAATAAATTGATTTTGATATAACTTTGCATGCATGTGCTCATTTGATGTCTAAGTCAGCCCTCAAAACCGCACAGCGATAGTCTGAACCAAAGACGGAAAAGTTACAAATTGAGAAAGGATCTAAATTTTTGGGACAGAGTGTACATTAGTTAAATGCACAGGAAACATTAAAAACTAAATATAATTATGAATGAAGCAACTAATTTTAACACGAATTTTAGCGGTTCTCTGACGGATCACTGTTGAAGTAATCTGATAACTTGGACACCTTGTCTTTTAAAATTAATTGCATTCTATGCGCTACATAAAATACATTGAAAACAGTCAAAAGATGCAAGTGAAGAATAATTTGAAATACTCCATGGGAAGGGCATTAGAAGTTGGTAAATCCTCATGAATCCCGACTGCCTTCTTGCATATGGGCCAGTATGTATGTGTATTCAAAATGCAAGTATCTTTAACGAAGCTCATAACTCGGTACACATGGATGCCCTTTTCTCGCTCTCAACCAGGAGAATGTATCTCTGCATTGACATGTCTTAGAGCCAAGCTGTACTTACAGCCAAGTCTTCTGTCTTAAAAAAAAAATTCGAGGGCCTAGAGGGAACGAATGTATATGAGGGAATAGGTCATTTCATGTTAAGAGTTCGGAAGGAACCATCCCTCCTTCCCGCCACACTCTCAAAACTGTACTTGCAGTCTTAGTCTGTCCTTCCCTAAACACTATAGAGTCCAAGGCAGGCGCAATACGGGCGAAACAGCCAATTTAAGCAAGATGAAACACCCAATTTAAACAAGATAAAACACCGCCCAGTTGACTTGCGCGGTATTCACATATAAGAAGATGTCTTTTCTTAAATTGTTCATATTTGAATGAGAATTACATATTTTTAATTAAACAAAGTCCAAAAGAATTTTAAAATATCTGGTTTAATATCCGACATAAACTACAACGTCTTGCAAAATGCCATGAATACATCAATTTTCTTCTGCTTACGTTTCCAAGACTGTACTCGGTTGGCATAACTAGTACGACGATGAAGAGACTTGGAAAGGCCCTCAGTTTTTATGACCTGCGCTGTCAAATTCTTTCCTTTTGCCTAGAAAGAAAAAAGAGAGAAAATTGTCAAATGTGAGCCAGAATGGGTGAGCAACTGAAATTCATATCAATCATATCGAAACCATGCCGTAAAAGTCTTATAAGAGCTTCCTGAGTATTCTACCATGAATATTCATAATAAAAGATTACACATTTCCACATTGTAACTCTTACCACCATGACGTCTGCAAGCAAGAAAAGTTTATTTAAAAGAAAAACAACCGAGAACCACTCACAATGTTAAACCTACTGTATATGATGAAACTCGGTTCTTCGCTTGCAGCTACGAAGAAGCGCCTCTCGCCTCTCTTTTCCCTTGGTTGTTATCGCTCTGAATCGCTGAAAGCTGTATCTTTCCTCATATTTCGCAAGTTTTTCACAGGTGCGTCGGATCTCACATGGTTTCCCTTATGAGTAGAGGAAAACCCAAGGTACGATTAGTTTACCGAAATGCACAATCGTTTACATACATTTTTGGAATATCTGAAAAGGGCTAGGTGCAGCTGATATGTTGGCAGATTCTATTAATATATTTTCGAAAATTCCATTTCCACTTTGTTGTTAAAGAGACATTGACGACCCCAGGGAAAATGTAAATTTGTATAATGCATTGCTACTCTTTTCAGACCTTTAAATTCTCATTTGTGGAGCAAGATTGGTGTTAATCTGGAGCGTCCTGTGTTGCTTGGCAATGGAATGACACAAGTGGATATGTCGATGCAGGTCTGTGAAAGTAAACGAGCATGTTTCACGGGGCAAGGATCATCACCTCTCGACACGAGAGAAGCTTCACTTACCTGCAAACGTGGCCATTCAGCTGCAGGAGCAGAAAGACCGACAAATTGGGCTGCACCAGTTCCTTTGTTGAATGTTCTAAATTCTACTGGATACACAATTCCTCATTTTTGAATTCCGTCAGGCGAAGCACATGGAGCTCAAGGCCGCCTCTTCTTTCAAATGTTGACCCCTGATCCACAAAAACCAGAGAAGCATTGCGCAAGTGGACGCTTTTAGCCAAGACCATCACTGATTCAGTATGATATGTCCTATTGACCCTTTCAGACCTGAATTAAGGCCGCTATCGGAATATAATATGTTGCATATTTTAGCGTTTTCGTGATTGTAATTGAATTTTTCATGCTTTCTATGTAGTTTATATTTTTTTCCAAATATAAATTTAACATATAATACTATATATTTAACATTTAATTAAATAACTGAAGATGATTTCTGCATTGAGTGTATTGAGAGTTCCCGGGGTTTCACCAGGAGATTCTGAAGCAGGATGGAATGTCGGATCACATTCAGACGCTCCGGGTGTGCCGAAGGAAGATGTGCTAGATTTCGTCGTTTCCTTACGTGAATAAAAAATTCTTCCGACGCTTGGTAAGCAGTATTTTATTGAACATGTTTTCTGTTGTTGTACCTGTCTCATGGCTGGTTGAAAAACAGAATCTGAAGATATATGAACTACATAGACGCATAATTATCCAAGACAAAGAAAGAGCTCAAACCTGGAGAGGCGATTGCCTCTGGTGGCTTCTCAGAAAACTATACATTTGTTGTGCAAGATGAAGCGCAAGGATTTAACTGGAAAAACGGCAAAGCAACATTGCATCCTTTTGTCTGCCATTTTCGAAAAGAGGATTTTTGTGATCTGGTGCGCCAGAACTTCTGCATCATTTCGGATTCATTGGCCCATGACACAGAGGCTGTGTACCACTATCGGAATCTCTTCATTCCAATCCTGAATGATAAAGTCAACGGGCTCTCGAGAATATTCTACTTTTCTGTGGGTGCAACTGCACAATATAAATTATAAAGACCTGTGCCATCACAAGGCTGACTTTGGTATCGCCTCACTATGACACTCCTTTGCGACGAGTCATGAAAAAGGTCCATGTGATGGTCTTGGTGGGACTGTGAAACGTCTGGCCACAAGGGCCAGTATTCAGCGGCAAAATGAAGGACACATCCTAAGTGCAACGGACTCCTCGGTTCGGTGATGGAACTGAATGCTAATTGCTGAGCAAGAAACATGAATGAATCGTAAGATGGCAAAAAAAGAAAAAGAAATGGATGCATGAACGAAACTATTTTGAAACGAATCCGATGCACTTGACGTCTTCTTATTAGATATATCGCTTGTCAACTGAGCTTTTTGGTGCTTCAGCTTTGCAAATTTAATGAATCAGCAACGCTTGGTGAACTATCAGGTCATCCCATAAGTAATGTCGTTTTTTTAAATCTGTTTTTCAAATTGAAAATACACCTGCATCGCATCAAGTTACAATCAAGTATATATTCCCCTTCGTTCTCTATGACTCTTTGCCACCTTTCCACAAGCATTTCAATTCCATGTTTATACAATTCCTTTGGCTTTGAAGCAAAAAATGCGGACAGGTCACTCTTAAAAGCCCCCAAACTTTCAATTTTTTTTCTGCTGCGATAGTTTTGTTGACTTGTGAATAGGTGGTAATCGAAGGGTGTAATGTCTGGTGAATACGGCGGATGTGGAATTTTTTCCCAACCCAGCCCTTCGATTTTGGCACATGTGATCCGAGCGGTATGAGGACACGCGTTGTCCTGATGAAACAACACACCATTACGATTGGCCAATGAAAGACGTTTTTCCTGCAATACAGCGCTCAAACTTTGGAGCTGTCGGCAGTATACCTCCGCTGTTATGGTTTCATCGGGCTGCAACAGTTCAAAATAAACAACTCCAAGAATATCCCACCCAACGCGCAGCAAAATCTTCCTGGGGTGAAGACCTCTTCTTGTCTGTGGTACAGCACGTTCCCGGCACTGGCCCACTGTCGACGACGCTTAACATTGTGATAGAGCACCCATTTTTCATCCCCAGTAATGAGTCGATTCAAAAACGGGGCTTGAAGTGCACGAGAGTGTAGGGAAGAGCAAATGTTTACTCGATCCCTAAGACTGTCTGGTGACAACACATGTGGAACCCACTTTCCAAGATTTGACACTTTTCCTAGCTGTCGCAAGTGGCGGTGAACGGTGGAATGTGTGGAATTGAGCTTCTGAGGAAGTTCTTCAACAGTTACAGCAGGATCTTCATCGAGTGTAGCCACCAGCAGTTCATCGTCAAACTCAATAGGTCGGCCTGAACGTGCGTCATCAGTTAAGCTGTAGTCACCAGACCTGAATTTCTGGAACCACCTTTAGCATTTCCTCGTATTCAGAGCTTCCTCACCATAAACATCTCGAATGTTTTTCGTGGCTGCAGTCGCGTTATTCCCTTTCTTATATTCATAAAGCATTATATGCCTAATGTGTTCTTCTGACACCTCCATCTTGTCTTTAGTGTCCAAGAAAAACGGAGCACTGTTGCCGCGTGAAAACCTGCAGGTGTATTGACGACTAAACACTGCACAAGTTAGCATAGAAATATTCCATGGGATTTTCGCAAATACTTGTGTAAAGAAGACACAAGTAAGGCTATGCCAGAAAAACGACAGTACTTAAGGGATGACCTGATATTTTACAAATGGCAGAAATTGTAATTCTTTATTTGAAATATCACCAGGAGAAAACACCAGGCTCTCGCGACATCAGATGCAGAGATTCTAAAAATTAACGAATGGTCCCATCTATCGAGACGCATTGTGAATGGATCCACACGAATGAAACTTGTGGCCACGGCTTAAAAGCTTCATCACCAAAGGTTGTTTCAGGTACGTCATAGGTTTCGGTGGCTGACTTTGCGAATTTGCACTTCGCCATTTCGAAATCCGCGACGCAATGAGAATATTCTTCTACTCGACCGCTTGTTATTCGCGACTGATGTAAGATGATGCAAACGGAGTTAAACTATGGCACCTTGGGGAAGTCCAAGTCACTCGGCGTTGGCAAATTTCTTACGTGCGCCTAATTATTTTGCCTCAACAAAATCTGTCTTGGAACTTAAGAACCTATTGATCGCACCGCGCATCTCATCTCAGACTGTTTATATTCGAATAAGAATTTCATATCGGAGTCCTTTTGTTGAAAAAAAGTTCGCTATTGTATTAGCTTCTAGGTGAAAACGACTTCTCTTAGCAAAACCTTAATGTCCTTTCAAAGTCGAGTTTGAGCTTATTCTTAATATTGTGATCCTTGCTTAGAGTATTCTAATGGCGATAGTGACATGAGTGCTCTTTCTCTGACATGAGTGTCACTTTCAGGTCCTGGATCGTGAGTGCCATGAATCCATCTTCCATCGATTGAAAGCTACCTTGAGAGCAAGCCTTGGGTCCTCATGAGAACGAAGCAGATAGTGTTTATTATTAACGCGTGATATATACAGTATATTCCTGGTCCTGTAAACAGTGAACGGTCCCTGTTCAGGGTATTGCTACGCGGCAGACCGTCTCAATCGTGTGCTATGTCGCCTCCTTGGCTGGGAGACTTTGGGTGGATTCAATCGTTCAGCGCTTGGTGGTTGGCACTTCAGTTCCAACAACTGTCAAGATGGAAAATCTTGACTCTGCGTCATCTTCGTCTTTTGGCTGTTTTCGAGCATGGATATGAATGGTCCACGTATGACTTTTTCCACATTCTTTGCTGTCAAAACTAGTAGGACAATTTCACGATAAGACTAATAAATATTAAAGATCTTACTGGTGCTGTTATCTACAGGTGCCACTTCCTGCCGTTTATGGTGTTACGACGACGAGAGTAGGCACTCATCCGATCATGAGACTATTCGAGGCTGCAAACGGCTCTGAACAGGCCCTCTAATACCTGAAAATGTGGTAATAGAATCATTTCTCATAGAACGTGCAAAGTCTTGATTTGTGATGACCTTATGTTTTATCTGAGACGTACTAGTCCCGACTAACTTAAGTATTAGTGACCATGGTATTTAAAAATGAGAAAATTTTCAGAATAATGAATTTTAAATAATTTTGTGCCATCACTGGATTTTCTTTCCCTTTTTCAACGGAAACATACCTAAATTAAAAATAATAAATAGTATGATATGGTACGAGAATGAGAAAAGCAAGAACCGAGTCGAATGTGCTAACCGGTGGCTAGTCGGTAGCGCATGCGTATCTGTTCTTCATCAGACAAAGGAAAGCTTCCATTACACCTTTGGCTTTTCCTTCCGTTTGGTGAAATCATGAGGATATTTCCTTATATGAGAAGTTATTCACTCATTCCCTTAACATTTTGCTTTAAAGCAAAGTCTTCACATTAGATGAACCTGTGCCAGACGTTCAAGTTTCTCTTTCGCTGTTGCCCCAGGCCAAGCATGTCGAACCACTAATGTTCTCTTCTAACCTTAACTTTATACTTACTGTAGCTTAAGCTTATCCAATAAGTGCTTCCTCTTTCTATTGAAACGTAGGCCCAAAGTGACAGGTCTACGTAAAGGCCAGTTCACTTGGGTGGGGTCTTAATTGAGTCATGCAGACCTCAATGGGCAATTCTGAAATTGAGGGATGGTCTTCATAGCAAATTTCTGTCCATGACGCTAGCACGAGTACCAGTTTTCTTCACTTGCATTCATTCGCTCTCAATCATGTCTGCTTTTCTTCCATCTGAGGACAAAAAACATGGTGTGCTTGATTGAGGCTCCTTGCTTTATAGCCTTCAAACCTTTGTACCTTTCGTACCTGTTAGGAAGATCTACTGTGATTGAGGAATTTGCATTCTGAGGTTATTGGCATTAGACTGAGGAAAAACTCCCTCTCAATAGGGTGATTAGCTTAGTGTCTCTTGGAAAAAATTGGCTCACCATCCCCATTGAGTCCTAAGAGTCATTGAACTAGTACTTGATCTATGTCTAATGTGGCCTATGACCTTCGATTTTCACGTATTTTCGCAATTCTATTGTCCTGTCAATGTCCCAGCGTCTTAACTTATAATGAGTGCTCATCTGATGTATTGCTTCCATTCCAAGTGTTTCAAGTATTCGGTCAGATTCTGCAATCTCATGAAATACCCCTTCCCTTCACAAGAACCTCCCACCAATTCCCAATACACAAAAAATCGATATTTTATAGGATATGGAACAATCCAGGAATGACATTCTTTTCATAACGTTAGGGAGAGACTTTCTATCATTTTAACTGGCGGTCTTTGAGATGAGAGCACCTATTGGTTAACCCTAATATCCCATGTTACTACTAAACTGTAAGGACATTCATAATGCATTACTATTTTCAGTCACAGCACCGTACATTTCCACTAAATAATTCTAATCTCTGCCAATAATCCTTGCTTGCTGGGAGCTGCAGTGCATAAATCCATGCTCTGTAGCTCAAAAATGTAATACTTAATTCCAAACCAGGAATTTCCTTCTCAATCTAAGAGAAATGCATGATTAACTTCATTGCATTCATGTTTCTAAGAATATGAAAGGCCTTTGCATTACTAATATATTGACTCTTGGACACATGAAATTCAGAAACCATCCCATTCACATTTAAGACCAGCAAGCAATCTATTTATTTCAAGTTGCTGCGAGCAAGAAGTATACTATTAGTTTTGCCAGTGTTTAGCAAAACCCTATTTATGATGACCCAAATGTGCACTATATTCATGCTATGCTGAAGTTCTTGTTTTGACAGGTAGATACCGTTGCTTGAAATACTATATTTACAGAGGTGTTATCAGCATAGAGCTGAATCAGACAAGATCCTATATTTTGAATATCATGTATGTACTGTAGAAAAATAAATAATCCTAAGAAGAATCCTTGAGGTACAACTATTCTATGATGGGAGAAATACCATGACGAATTATGGCTTCCTAACGCCAGTGGGTATATGATTAAAAGAAGATTATGGCTAGACACGAGCAGTAGCGCTGTGACATACGTTTCTGCAACCTGATCCATACAGACATTGTCTGTCCATACAGACATTGAATAGTTCCCTACGCCCTGCTACTTCAGACGATAGTGAAATCGAGTATGATGATGCAGCAGGAGCAAGACTCTCTGAAGCCCAAATAGTTTTGAGTGAAACGTTTTGTGCTTTCTAGAAATTCTGCAAGAGGGTATACAGTGCATAAGAGGGAATAAAATAAACAGTATATCTCCACAATTTAATTACGGGCAAAAGAGGGATGGGTCTGCTGGATCATCTGCTTCATTTCTGTTTTATGCATGTTTAATACCACGTTAGCACCAGTTGGGCAACCATTCCAAATAGATCAAGAATACTCGAAATCCTCGAGGAGCAACTTCTGCAGTAAACAGAGTCGTATGTGAAACAACTGTGGCTGAACTTTTTTTTGCTGCTATTAATATGAGTTACTCTAACGGATCTAAAGCAAAACCCCACTTATTTAAAAAGTAAATGTCCGCTACTGGGAGAAGCAACCTTTTCCCAATAGTGAAATTTGGATAGTGAAACTTAACTTGAAAAATTCAAGTTCATGAACCAAAGTAAGTTTTCGCTTCCTTGTTGATAGTGTTTACTTGTGCTAACGAAGGAAACTTAACTGAGATGAATCGGTACCTGTAGATGTGGATGACGTTATTTGTTAGCATTACCCATTTTTTAAGGATGTATGCTTTAAATGTAGAATAAAAACCCCAATTGCATATGAATGCAGGTCCAGCTAAAGATAATGGTCATATTGAGAGGCAAAGACCTATCATGAAAAAGATAAACACTACCCAACAAAAGATTGCTGGGCTTGCTTTAATTGAATGAAATATGGGAATGGTCAGCCCATAGTTTGCACATCAGGCAGATTTTACGGATTTTCATTTAATGAGTGGACTGAAAGCATGAGTCCAGAAATTAGTCTCTATCAAGGAATACAATTTTCGTTTCATAATATCACAGATCTGAACAACAATAAATGCTGAAAAACGTCGCATTTCCTAGTTTTTTCACAACCTTAGATATCACTTACTTATTAGAGCCGAATCCCAGTCGGTAATGCTACTGACATCCTAAAATATGAATCACTTGACATTGAATTGCCTTTTGCTGAGATATTTCTGTATGCCTTCATGTTCATTGGTTTTTTTTCTCTGTAGCGGAGTGGAACAATCGCCCTTTTTCTTGAAAAATGGCGAAAAGAAATCTTAAACGCCGAAGGGAATGTAAAAGGAAAAGAAAAAACAATACCATCAACACCAAACAAGGTATTGAGAAGGAATTTGAGTATTGAGAATTTCAGATGTATATTTCAGTTTATGAGAACGAGTCTAAGAATGAGTTTTATGAATGCTGGTCCATCAGTTTGGGGATTGAGATTTATGTGTTTGCTTTCAATAGAAATATGCAACCCCATCACTTTTTTGATTGAAGTCTACCCTAACTCTCAAATGTGATAGAAAACCTTTAAACTTTGTGAGCAGCAATTGGCTAGCTGATTCAAATATAAATTATTTTCTAATATATATTTCCTTGGGGTACATGTTTTTGGAGGGTTGTCATTAGTTTATTTATTGCATTGTGTTTCAGGAGAGAGGAGTTGGGGGATTTATATAATTGGAGGCTGTGCATTTCTCGGAGTCTTGGTGGTGAGTATGCAGATTATGAATACACATGGAGCAAAACTAATTATAAATTTTGCAATGCATGTTGGAGCTATTGATTCGAATTTCCAACAAAGAGATATTCTGCTTGAGAATGGAAAAAAAACAAGAATGAGGTTATAGAAGCAGTGCATGGTGTTATCACGAATCTTTTAACCCTTTGCTGCATGACGTAGCATATACGCTACATACCAAATGTAAACGTTTATAATGCGTAGGTAGCTAGCTCCTGAGGCAAATCGGTTCCTAGCCAATGTGCTGCAGTCCGGTCCTTATACCTAATAACCATGTGGTCGCTAGGTGCCATACATTCCTGGTGGCAATGAAATTATAAATACTTGGCTTTGTCGTGCGTCAGACTGGCATTTTTGGTAAATGATCATCTTTACGCTTATTTAGGGTCCAGGCACATTAGGGTATTTTACATTTTCTTTTGCGCCGAGGTATGTACGAATGCAGACGAATTGACTACGCTCTCTAGCGTCCATGTAGCGTGGGTTAGAAAGCTGAAAATGCTGTTTGTAGCAGATGAGAGACAATAACATTGCTCACAAATTTCAGGAACTATGTTTTCCCACTATTCCCGTGTTGTAGGAGGTAAATAAAACATGCCAGATTTTTTTGCCGAAAAAAGGAAAAATCGTGCATTAAAGGGTAAATATGGGACAAAATGGTTTTAAAACTAGGAGAAAGAAGTAAATATGGTGGCCTTTACCACAAATTGATATAATACGTACGAAAATGAATTGATATGCATTATGCGTACCTGATGTTTAGCAACACTACATTCTATCAAAAAAATTCAGTTAATAACAGCAGCAGCAAGAATGCGACGTTTAAATCTCCTTACGTTGCCAACACCACAAGGTCACAAATATCTCTTTTAGTAACACAATTTTCCAAGACAGGTTCCTCGTTATGAGGTATGATAGATTAAATTATTTTCATTACCTTTAAAGATGAATTGCCGCAAATGCAGAAATGTTACTGGACCATGATACTATCAGCGATTAAATATGAGTAATAATGCGGAGTCTTTATCATATATACATTTTTTTTATTATTTCAGGCTTTGTGCACGGTCTTCTTCGCAAAGCTAAGCGAAGATAGAGATGACCGAAGAATGTATCTACAAGTCGCTGGCAAGGTCATCGATCTGGTCGTCAACGCAATAAATCTACTCATGGAGGATGAACAACATCTGAATTGATGACTGATGCTGTCAGCTACTTCTCAATAAGTCCAACAATGGATCCATCACCCTCATAGCTGGAGGAGTGATGACATTTTTGTCCTTATTTGGAATTACCTGAAAATAATAATTTTGTGGACCAAAGTATAGAAATTAACTCGAGAAAACTGGGGGTCTTTCCATTACGAGACAAGATGTCTTATTTCGTATTGAATATAAATGGATGCGTTCCCTAATTGGAAAATTATTAGTCAATTGAGTCACATTCACATGCAGTGATTTCATGATGTAATCAGCATGAAAAACACCCATCAACATATCAAACTCTTCAGCAAGATCATCTTGGTATAAAATGAAAAGTATAAAACACCAGTAACCCTTTCCGTGACAAGGTTTGAGGGAAGTGAACAAGCTTTCAGTATATATTGACTCGTGCACAATAACATAACCCATCATAGGTAAAAGCAGATGCTTTCCTAATGATACCAAGCCGATGAGATTGACACGGAGACCTATATTTGTTGTGACTGAAAGACTAAGAGCAACTGCATAAAAGACTCTACAAGATGTACAAGTCTGGAACCTCTGTAAAATTTAAAATGTGTATTTTGCACATGATAGATAGGTACTTAATAGTGGCTACTTGTTCCCCAGGTACACTGTGACACAATCTCTGCTCGCTCATCCTTAGATGGTGCCATTTCTTTAACTTATATTGCCTGAAATATGACAAAATTTTCTATCCATGGTTATGGCTTCTCTGCATCTGCACTCATTGGACCCTCTTTATATTGCGAGGCGAGAACACTGAGCTAAGAAAAAGAACTGAAGATGGCGCACCCATAGGAACAGTACAGGCAAGCGTGCTGCAATTAGAATCCATCTTTGTTGGAATCATGGCGGCTCGCCACCATTCCCTTCTGTGTGATTTTTCTCGATGATTCACGCGCATTGATTCATTGAGGTTAAAGCGGGCCTGTGGTACGCTTTGGCGGAGTAATGGAACAAGTACCACTAGAATATTTGAACAACCCTTCGACCCTAGTAGCACATAACGTTAAATCAACATTGATTCAGTGTTGATTCAATGTTATTGGTGAAAACGGAAGGTTGCCCTGGCAATACCCGCCAACACCTCCATCATACACCTCGTGGTCGCCCTTCGTCTCCTTCAGCCTATTTTTGCCTATGAACACGAGGTTCGTTTGACTCTATGTCTTAGACCTGTAGTAAAATAAGTCGACTTTGATGATGCAAGGGCGGCGTTATCATCATACGTTATCATCTTCGTAGGTCCAGCAATCTCAACATAGGCGGGCCTGGAACCTGAGATCAGCTCACGAAATTGGGGACTCGCACCCATGAAACCAAAAGATCCAAGTCCTGACGTTACCAAGCACATGAACGCCCCCCTTATTTATTAGGCCTCCAGTAACATGACTACCTTCCAGGAGCATCATGCCCCTGGTGTCTGCAAGGGTAGTCAGCATAAGATTCATAGGTGGGTCTTCCGACAGCGAAATAATTAATTAAGTAGGACATTAGCTAATCCCATTTGTACTTCACTTATCGTGAATGCCTCCGACTTGAAAAAAAAGTTCATTATTTTATGTCATGAATCCCATTGTACAGCGACTTTAGAACATCTTGTAAATGATTTTGAAAACGTGGGTTCCTATTGATGACAAGTGAATCAAGAATTGGTACAGAAGCCTTCCTTAAGGCTTCGCTTCAATTCGCTTCAAGGTTCGCTTCAATTTTCCCTTATTTCAAGCTGAAGAAAAAAGTAGACAGATTGCAGCTTTCTATGGGGACTGAAGTCCCCTGCCCATTTTAGTTTTTAATTTCTCGAGTCCTATGTCATAGCCAAAATTTTCATAATTATACGTTCATAACTTGCTGAAATATTCGCATTTTCTTGGGTCTAGTGCCGAAAGAATCACCCTGTATTATACACACATACATATATATACATGAAGTAATTAAAATTGCTCATATATAATTCATGTTACATGCGTATCACATGAAATGTACGTGGTTTAAACTCAAGTCATGCATTTTTACATATACTTCATATCTTAATGAACAAAAATTGTACTTTATTCCAATGATACTGAAAGTCGATATGAATGAGTACCTGTATATAATTTTTGGTGTCAAGTACGTGGTTGTAATTATGTTACTGTCCAGGTTGGTTGAATGCATTCAAGTCAGTCTTTTCCTGCTTCCTCACTGCAACATGTCGAAATATTGTCCCAATCAAAAGTCAACTGTGTCATATTAACTGTGTTTTTCGTTTAGAGATGTCTTATGAAAGGAATGGTGTTGAGCCATGAGACTTCCTGCTAATTTGTAATGTGTACAGTATCAAGTATTCAATACAATATCCTGGAGCTGCACTATTATAGTAACATGTCAACTTCCAATATTTCATTAATAAGCTTTTTGATACGACATAGACATTACAAACCAACCTGTGGTATGAATGTTTATCACGAAAGTTAATGCGATAATGAACGTTCGAGTTTTATATCATTCTATTTCATTTTTGATGTATAGCTTATGGAAGCAGAAAACCATTCATAGCCATGGTAAATTCATAATTATGAAACAAAAAAGAAAAAACGATGTAATTTCTACGATACACAGTCAACATTAACATGAATATGTTCCCAAATACTTGACCATTACAAACGTCATGACGCAATATTTTTTCTGCTTCATTCATAAACGTTTATGGATTTACATTATATTCTACCACCCACACGGAACGAAGTTGGTAAAAGAACGTGAAAATTATTTTTCAAATGCTTTCTTTTCGTCTGAAGCCCTATCTCTCTGCAGGACATAATAGGCCTACGATAACCCATGGACGGTCCAAAGGTCAGACCTAATGTCATGTTTTCATCATATTTTGAGATACGAAAAAGGAATCCCAAATAGGAATCTCTACCCTTGCCTTCTTCAGTGAGGTAGTTACGTTACACCTAACCAGAGTTTCTCTATCTCTACTCAGATGTCTTTGAATACTGTCTTCAATGTTGAAATGTATTTTGCCATCGTGTTACATCTTCATGAGACGCCATCATCGACGTTTCCATGTCATGTCCCACGTCAATCGGTCACAGCTAACCGTGTTTTCATCTAACCTCATCCAATGAACTCAGCGCAAAAGCGTCACCATAGATTAAATTCCCATGTATCTGACAGGCCTCTGATTACTCCACGAGGGACCGCAGATGTGCACCAGACATCCTACTTCCGTCGCTGGTCCCGTCTGTCTGTGGCAGCATACCAGAGGCCCACCTTATTTTAGCAGATGAGCAGAACGTTAATATATATACTAGTAAAACATTCACTCATTCTGATTATTGACCTAGGCCTCTAGGCCAGCAAATGAGGATGCTCAATATAATTTAACTTTGGCCCTTAAACCGAATTAAATTAATCATATACCATTTGAAAGGTTGTCCTTTGCAAAGTAACAGCATACCACTTTTACTCCAATCTGAAGGGCTTCAGAAAGTTAGGTTACGAGGTATGTGAGGGTTCGTTACGTTGAAGTTATTTTGCATGAATTTTTCATCCGAACACATACTTTCAACAGTTTTAAGGGAAAGGAAATGCAGACTACCAAGAAAAAAATCACAATCAAAGCTATAAATTGAATTGTATTTTGTAAAGTCTTCGAATGTATCCTCGCATCTTCACCTTTTATATCATGAATCATACATTCAAACTCTTGCCCGATTTTCCAATTACTAGCTAAAGTTCACCGATTACTTCTAGAAAGATGTTCTTTCTAAGCTGATGCCTATGCAATAGGCATTTAGGGGAAGATCCATTTGAAAAGATTATAATAATACAACCTAATCTACCTACTCGATCCTTTCACATGGGGATAAAGATATCATTCATGTTCTCAAGTGAAAATGATTAGATAAATAGTAATTTCATAAAAATCGGTTAAGGTTAAAAGTGACCTAACCTCAACCTCAACCCAAGCTCATTCCCCCACACTTTCTCTACGAACTCACTAACGCCTAGGCGTAACCGACGGATTGTCACCGGGTCACCTTTTTTTCTTTCGAAAGAAACTCGATCCATGGCCTATGGACCAATTAGGCCTATGAGGATTAATCCCTGGTCTTCGAGACACATCGCCAAGGACGTGTAACGTTAGGCCAATCGTAGGCCTCTCTCTCAACATAGCACATTTAACAATGAACGTGTAACGTTAGACCAAATGTAAGTCTTTTACGAGTTTCATGAGCCATTTCGGTGCGGTCGGGGAACATTAGGCCTATCCAGAGTTCCTCGAATCGTCTCGATTCGTTCTGAGAAGGTGACTTCAGAAAGCATGACACTGAAGCTGGCCGCCATCTTGTTAATTGAGGGATGTCCGAATCAGACATCGTATCCCACCATATCGATCGGCCACTGCAAAACACCGCTTCAATCTTAGCTCATCCCATGAATTCAGCAAAGTAATGCCTTCTACATTAATAAGAGAGGATCCGGACAATGAAACTAAGGCTGATTAAGTCATACATCTAAGGCACGTTATCCGGCAACACTGGAGGACGGGGCCGGCCCATCGTGCTAAGCTTAAATTAACGGCATCTAATTTCGTTTTTCATGGGGAAATGGTGTACTGAAACCAAAAAAAGAGACTTTTTGTCACCTCCAGGTCAATATCCTGGTTTGGTTGGTCTCTTTCCTACAAAAACTTCCCAGGAGCGGTTACGCAGGGGAGGGGAGAAAAAATATATATACAGTCGAACTCGATTATAACAACCTCGGTAATAACGAAACCTCGGCTATAACGACGAAAGTGCCAGGTCCCGACGTAAAGCCAATAAGGCACGTTACATTTTACCTCGGTTATAGCGAACTCGGTTATAACGAAACCTCGGTTATAACGAAGTTCACTGAAGGTCCCACAGACGAAATCGACAACGTTCATGTCCCTAATCCCTCATTCTTAACTGAAATGTCCGTCATCGGAAAAATTATCTTTGACGAGCCATAACTTTATATTTCGAATTCGACATTCCTTGAGAGTCATGTGTGTGTGGCTGGATCTACGTTAGGAAGGGATAATCCCCAATAACTAAGATCACCTTATCTTCAGTCGCCATTTGCATTTCTCGTTGACAACATGGCCAATGGAAAACGAAAGAGGCCAGTCTTCACGATTGAAAAGAATGTGCGCTTGATTAGTTTAATAGAAAGAGCTCGAAGTGAAGCTAACGTCGCTCGCGAACAGGGGTTCATCTGTTTCGACAATTTGGGAAAATCATGACAGCTTCATCCGTGCTTACGAGAACATGTCACAAAACAAGAAACTTCCTAGGTCCGTCGAGACGACATCGACGAAGCCTCGCTAAAGCATGAAGTAGTTCAAGATCCAAAGAAGTGCGATTAGGGGATCAATCTTGAAACTGAAGCTAGTGCAGTACACTCTTAGAAAAAGGGGAGCGATTTGTCTGAAAAATGAGAGCAAAATAGCTAACTCCAGTTTCACCCCCCTTTCATTCTGGGAAAGGAGCGAATTTACTCCATGACCAAGAAGTTAATTTGCTCTCCTCCTCCGTGAGTAAAAACGCTCCCCTAAGAAAGTGATAGGGATGTCATGCAAATACGAAAATTCTCATAAATACTGTGTGGCACTTTCGATCTCGTGCAGGCGTTGACCTACCTTCGACTGTACTGATTACAGCACACGTCAGAGGATGGAGCATCTCTTATAGGTTCCGTGGAGTATCCGGGGTATTAATACTTATTACCTCATTTAATTGAGGCATGATTGATGAACGTTCACGGACACTCCCTGTATATTCTAGATCTCCTATGCGGATGACATGATGAGTGTTCCAAAAGGGTTCTCAATACGAATATGAGCTTGTTTATGGCCTGGACTCCATGAATTTGTCTTGAATATGTGCATAACAAATGATGAAGTACCTGTGTTTATTGATTCCTATAATGAGAATAGGGGAGACATATGGCAAGGTACTAAACAGTCCTGCGAGAGACGATTCCAGGGAAAGAGGGAAGGGAACTTTTGTGTACTGTGCCGAAAAGCGAGACCCTTCCTTCCATCTAGTGGCCTGGAGAAGAACTTCAAGGTGTTCACTTTAATACAAGCGAAGAGGGAGCATTTGGTGAGTAATAAGAGAGGAAATTCGAAAAGCTCACGGTGTGCTCACTTTTTACTCCCCAAACGCTCGGGATTTTCTAAGAGTGTACGGTGCCGACAGTGAACTCGTTGTCCGTGTGGGTAATTTCTGTCGCTTCCTGAATACTTTGAGCGACATACGTTGCCATCCCGTGTTTCGGGTGGCATTTTGGAGCGTGTAGCCAGGGATCTTGAGGCGCACGGTGGTGGCATCCGCGACGTGTGTCTATTGGAGGACGAGAACGCTGATGTCCTGTTCGCGGAGTATTTTCGCGATGACGTCCGCCTTCGCCCGGGATAGGCCTTCGATGTTGAGCTGGCATATGCGGATTGACGGGTCCTGGGGTAGATTCGTGGGGCCTTGAGGAAGGCCTTTGCAACCAGGCTTAATTTCGTTTTCGCTCCCGTTCCGCAGAGGTCGGCGAGCGACATGCCGTTTCCGGAATGGAGGCATTGGTTCACGCACTTAGATCTTGAGGGTACAAAGCACGCTTAACACCACGAAGAAGGTTGCCTACCATCCACCCGCGTAAACTATAGTGAAAACCGAAAACCTCATATCTCTCCTCCTAAGCCCTGAGCAAAGAAAGAAACGATATTAGAAAGCGGCCAATGTAAGTGAAGGTTCGAGTTGATGAAGGGACTCGAACGTTGCAAATAATGGTACTCCCGATGCCGGACTCAAGCCCGGTCCGACGATGTGCGTTTATTCAACGAGATAGCGACTGTAAAATGAATATAACCAGTACGGTGTCTGGTATTTAACCTTGACGCATCCAGTACCACTTCGGTCGCCTAGCCCTAGGCCTGTATCACCTTCGCCTGAACCGCGAGGACTGCAAAGCTATGGTTCTCTAGGCCATAGGCTAAGTGGTAGGACAAGGGTTGCGTTCACTCATTCGCCTCCACAAGCGTACTGGCACGCATAGTCCCAGATTCATCCCCCTGGCCTATGACCCGGACTGGCATAGGCGTGTCCACCTCGCGCATCAGGCTAAGACTGCATGATTCTAGGCCAAGCAAGTTTCTGGATACGAATTAGTTAAGGAAATGCGAAAAACATTCCAGAAAGCCTTACTCTTACTTCAACTCCTCTCCCTCTGAGGGTCTTCTGTTGTTAAGGCCTCAGCCGCAGACTGTCTTAAAGTCGGGCGTAAACCCATCTCTTCAAGCTCGAAGTCTTTGAGGGCCGGTCAGGTGAAAATTGTTGCATCACATTCCAGGCATCTCGGTGAAAAGCGTAGCGATCGACCCATTTGATGTTCCTCTCACCATCTCGACTCGGATGTATGTGGACACACTGCATCCGAAATTCGAATGGAAGATTCCCCATCGGCAGGAATGTCCATGCACATGTCCATGTTGCACTGCGTCGATCGGCCGTTGCTAGCCAATAACTCATTTTAACCTCATGCCATGAGGTTATCGCAAAATGGTACCATACGTAAGAAAACAGAAGCCCCAGGCACCGATATGAAAGCAGAAGCAGTTGTGAATCCGACATAACTCCAGCACGACATTCGGCAACCGTGGGGGATGGGACTCCAGCTCGCACGATAAGCCTAAATGAACACAGCTCATTTCACTTTTACAGCGAAATAGTGCATCGTCTATTGCGGAAAGGGCAATCATCTCCCTCTATAAGTTCATGGGTTTGGTTTACTCAGGCAATCGCCAGAAATCTCCTGGGAGGTTTACCTAATATCATCCTGTTCTCTCTTAATGGTGGAAATTAGCTGGCCTGATTTTTGTGTTTAGAGGGTAAGAAAAAAGTTCAATTTCGTTCCTCCAGATGCCCTCAGGAGGAAAAGAAGCTGCAACTTCCTAACGGGAAGAGGTTGAAGAGAGAACTCAGCTCATTTTTTCGATTGAAAAAGTGTTGGTGCTATATTACTAGCAGCTTTGACATATCATACGCTCTCTTAGACAGTTACGAAGCAATTGTGCGAAAACAGCTCTTCCTCTTCCACTCGGAAGGAAACAGAGGAGTGCCTCTGCCATGATGTTCTTCGCAACTATCACAGGAGTCGAAATTGCGAGAAATTGCTTTATTCAATGGTGTTGTTCATATACATTCATGAGTGTAGTGCTATAACGGGGTGGTGTAGGGAAGAGGGAAATGACGAGATTTTATTTTTAAAAATCCGTCCATGGACCATGAGCAAAATGTGCGACTCATGAAAAGTAAAACCTGATATTTCTTGAAAGGACATAATAGGTGTGGGAGAAGGTAGCATTTTGGTTACGCGATTACTGCATCAGTATCTGTTTCGGGGCGAGGCTCGAAGTTTGGGAAGCGGAACGCATTCGGGAACGGGATAACACGGCGCCGCGACGCACGTCACCTCCCGCATCACGCACGTGCTCCCTTCCCCACACCGCACGTCCTCGCACGTCGGCGCACCTGCGGAGAGACGAGAAGCGAGAACCTCCACCGAGAGCCCCTCGGGGCGGATGACCCCGCGGCGACCGAGAGCTTACCCTTCGCGTTGCAGGAGAGCTTGGGGAGGCAGGGGTCGTCGTGGCTGCCGCAGTGGGGGAAGGACATCACGCATTCCTGGTCCTTGAGACAGTGTACGTTCTTGCAGCTCAATTCTACGGAAACCATTTGAGAGGGCGTTAAACTAAGTGAGACGGTATTCGTTTTTCAATTCTTCTTAAAGTTTGGATTTACATGCGAGGTCTTGATATCAATGGAAAACTTAGTGAATCGCACAAAAGCGCCAGAAGCCACCGATTGCTCATCTTCCCGTCATATAAAAAAAATATATATATAGTTTAACTATAGTATAGGAAAAATATATATATTTCGTTTCGTAATGCGCAATTGAGAATTGGATTAAACGGATCGATTGGGAAACTTGGACCCTACCAGGTAGCATGCAAAGCTTGCGGCCACAATCTTCGCAGCACAAGAGGCCCGACCCACAGTCCGAATCGCTGGAGCAATTCGTTTCGCACTGATATTCTCCGAGTTCCGGACATCCATTGCCATCTATAGGAAATGGAAAGTCGGAGAAAAAAAACCGAGAATCCTATGGACCTATACAAAAAAAAACGCATGCCTATATTTTCCATTAATTTTTATATGGAAAATAATGTTCGGCGGTTCTTAGACCCCACCGTACCATGGAAAGTCGCGTGTCAGGGTTACCGATGAGAACGAATAATGACAATATGAACATATTTTCGCTGATTAGGCAGCTCAACCCAAGTTCAAAGTTATATAAGTGCCATCATTAATTTAGCGGGTTCAACAAGGAAACGAAACCGCCATCCAGCGGCACGAGAGACAGGACGATCCAACGGACGTACCGGCCGACACGCAGACGCGATTCCCGCACAGGTCGCAGCAGACCAGACCCCGATCGCAATCCAAGTCTTCCGTGCAGCTCTTCATGTCTTCCGTGTGGCACTGGGATCCATCGATCGCGGGGCATTTCCCTGCGGATCAGAGGATGAAGAGACACACGGCTAAGCAGATGGAGGCAGAAGCGGGCGGCGATTCCTCTTAGGTCGTCTTTGCCAGGCGTTGGCGGTGAACAGGTGTGGGGTGCGCGTGTCCGTGTCGGAGTCCAGTAATTTAACGGTTATGGATGCGGAAATAAAATATTACTAAATTGAAACAGCCATTAACCAGGAGGAACATTGTAAGATAAAAGAGTACAGTCTATTGAGATGTATTGGGTTTTTGCATCGTCTGAGGAGTAAGGAATGTTTCTGTTACCCAAATGAGCAACAAATTCCGATGTTCTGGATAGACTCCCAATAGTTTCTGGAAGCGGGACACATTCGGCAACAGGATAGCATGGAGATGCAGCACAGGTCACCTCACGCATCAAGCACGCGCTCCACTCCCCACACGACATGTCCATGCACGTAGGCACATCTGGAAATCGGGAAGAGAAACGAAATCGGGAAGCGAAAGCCCTTCGCCGAGAGCCCAAGGGCGGATGACCCCTTGCGGCGACCGCGCCTACCATCCGGAATGCAGACGATCGTGGGGACGCAGACGTCGGGATCGCCGCATTCGGGGAAGACCAAAACGGCAACCTGCCCATCGAAGCAATCGGCGTAATCGGAGCTCGACTCTGCAAAAATTATTTGAGAAGCCGGCATATTTGACGGTGATGTGACCACGCTCATTATTAGTTGAGCACTCGATGAAGTTGATATGCATGAACAGGACCTCCATAACAGCATGAAATGCAGTGAAGCCTAAAATAGGCACAGTTCGTCGAGGGTGACCGACCGCTTATCCACCCCGAAAAATGTTATTCATTTTTGGAATATTCGATGGGAGAAACGCACGGCTTAGCGAATGGAGTCAGCAGCTGCTGGGCACGCCCAGTAGGTTGTCTTTTCGAATTGCTATCGGGAGCGGGACTTAAACGGTTGGCGGTAACCGAGTATAGGACAGGCTTGTCAGTGTAAGAAAGGATTATACGGAAGACACGGCCGACGTAGGAGCAACGAAATTTAATAATTATAATTGCAATACGTTCGTGGGCAAAAGCATGTCTTTGGAATTGAGAAGTAAAGAAATTTGAGATTTACTGACATCTCTGAATGGGTAGGTAATAAATACTCTCATTGGCACTCAAAAAATCGAACCATTTTCTGGAGTTTTGGGAAGATCGAGTGGTTGCTGAGTCGGGACACATTCGGGTACAGGGTAGCACGGAAATGCGGCACAGGTCACCTCACGCATCAAACACGCGCTCGACTCCTCACACACCACGTTCAGGCACGTAGGCAAACCTGCGAAGAAACGAAATCGGGAAGCGAAAGCCCTTCGCCGAGAGCCCAAGGGAGGATGACCCCTTGCGGCGACCGCGCCTACCATCCGGAATGCAGACGATCGTGGGGACGCAGACGTCGGGATCGCCGCATTCGGGGAAGGCCAGCACGGCAACCTGCCCATCTTGGCACACTGCGTTTTCGGAGCTGGACTCTGCAAAAACTATTAGAGAAGCCGCTATATTCGACGGTGATGTGACCACGCTCGTAATAAGTTGGACACCTGATGAAGTTGGAATGCATTAACTAGACTTTCATAACGACAGCAAATACAGTGAATCCTACAATTGGCACAATTTGTCGAGTGACCGACCGCTCATCATCCACCCCAAAATATTGCTTCAGTTTTGGTATATACGATGGGAGTAATGAATTACTTGCGTTGAGTATTTGAGAACCTACCAGGTGGCACGCAAAAATTGCGGCCGCATTCTTCGCAGCAGATGAGCCCCTGCAAGCAGTCCGCGTCGCTGGAGCACTGACGTCCTTCGAACTCCGGACATTTCCCGCCGTCTGGAAAACACGAAAAAGTTCCACTCGAACGACCGAGTGACCCAGAGCTCAACAAGATATCATACGAGCGCCTTCCAAGTTTTGGTCCCGCCGATGTTCATTCGATTTTCAATGGGAAGGAGAGGGCCGATTTATTCAGGCATCCGACCCCAATCAAAAAAGTTTGTTGGGAAAAAAATATTGGAATGACGAAACCAAATACATTTATGCCTAAACACCTCTTTCCAATTTGTATTTAAAAAATCTACGGTGATGAAATTTTGAGAAACTTGTGGGCCTCACATTCCCGTGAAACATGCCAGAGACGATTGTCATCTCCAAAATAAAAATTCACCTGGAACATAGTCTTCATTAGTCATAGATTTATACATAGGAAGTACATAATATACTAGTATATATTTGGATTTTGGGACTCTATACATTAATTATGTAAACAGTAAAAAAAAGAGTGAAATAGTGTTCATTTCTGAGATAGAATAGCGTCCATCTCTTTTGAATACAACAATAAGCACCCAATGAAATAAAATTGAGCAAAATTCGGCAAATAGAAATGTCCCTACGGAGACTTTCCGAGGCGGAATCAGAGCATTCTCGCAACTTGATTTCTTCTGGAGATATCAAGGGATTTCTCACGTGAGACGTGTTCAAATAATGCGGCTAAATTTCAGGGAAATGTGTCAATAGTGGAAATATTTACCTTGACATTTTCTTAGCGAGGTATATATACACAAAAATATTAATATTCATTTCATGTCTTTAACAGGTTGTTCGTACACTTGACAGCAAATCAAAGTGTTACTTTAAAATGTGACAACATAGCTAGAATATAACCGCTTTCTATTGAGACGAACGATAGGAACATGCATTGGGCATTGTAGACCGTACCGGGAAATATGCAGACAGCGCTCCCGCAGACTTCGCAACAGAGTAGACCTTGGTCGCAATCGGAGTCGTTGGCGCACTTTCCCAGGTCTTCCATCTCAAATTGTGGTCCATTGATCACGGGGCATATGCCTGCAGTTGGGGGGAGGGGGGGGGGGGAGAAAAGCATGGCTTAGCGGATGGAGTCAAGTGGGTGGGTGTGCAAAGTTGGTTGTCTTTCTAAATCGCTGTCGGGAGCGAGACATAAGCAGCTGGGGTCAATCGAGTATAGGATAGGTTGGTCGGTGTAGTAAACGAATTACTTGAAAGACTTGCCCGATATAGGAACAAGGAAATTGAACATTTATAAAGTGATAGATTCATGAGTCAAAAGCGGAATATTGGATTTGGTAAGTGTAGACTTTTGAGATTCATTCAAATTTCTGAATGTGTCGGGAACCACTTTGTTCCCCAAAAGCCAAACCTCTTTCTGAAGTTTCGGGAATATTAACTGGATGCCGAGTCGATACACATACAGGAACTGGGAGGCATGGAGGTGCGAAACAGGTCATCTCACGCATCACACACGAGGTCCCCTCCCCGCAATCCACGTCCTCACACTTCATCATACCTGTGGAGGAGAGATATAGGAAAGCGAAAAACTCTCGACGGGAGACCAGAGGCCCGTCCCGATGACTTCGCGGCATCTGAGAGCTTACCGCTTGGAAGGCAGGATAATGTGGGGATGCAGTCCTGGATACTTGGATTGTCGCAGTCGGGGACGACCAATATGGGAACCTCGCCATTGGAGCAATTCACGCCATCGTTGTTCGAGTCTAAAAGAATTATTTGAGAAGCCTCAGTATTTGATGATGATTTTAATAGTTTTCTCCTAAGTTGGAAATCGCATAAGGCTGGTATCCATAGCCGATAAAGGTACAACGATAACAATCCTAATAAAACCTTCAATAGCCATAGCTTGTCTAGAGTCACTGACTGCTCATCATCTGCTACAATTGAGGTGGATTATAAGTTAGCGCCGAATACCTTCGAGCCTACCGAGAGGCACGCATATCTTGCGGTCACATTCTTGGCAGCAGATGAGGCCATTTTCGCAGTTCGAATCGTCGGAACACTCCACGATCGGATTGCATTGAAGTCCTCCTAATTCCGGGCATTTCTCGCCATCTGGAAAACATGATATTTTCTGCAGGAACGAACGATTGCCCCCGTGCAAAAAGGTATCAACACTGCAATGAGCAGTGTTGATACCTTTTTGCATCTGGTCACATTAGAAAAATACCAAAAGTTTGGCAAAAGAAACTATGGAAATGACAGAATGACCATGTAACACAATTTGGCTTACACAACTCAGTCTAAGTTTCAATTTAGTTAAAAGTTGTGGCCTCAAAAGTAAACAACAATTTTGACAAATGTGGTAGGAAGTATGTTTTAGATATCCTTGAATTATGGTGTGGAAGGTTTTATTTCAGATGCAAAAATATTAGGCCAAATACAATTTTCATTCACACGCATACACTGCTGTATATCGGGATATATAGGGTGGGTAAGAAAAAAAAAAGATCTACCGTTTTCTATGGGAGAAAAAACAGTTTAATAAGTTCAGCTAAAAAAAAAATTAAATTGGACACTTGATCCATATTTGACATTTACAAGGTGTTGAAATGCTTGTTAGCTTTTTTCAGCACCCCTGCCTAAATTGTGCAATATCTATTTAGAGGTGAATTACAGGTGCTTAGAGGTGGAGCATTCCACCTCAAAGGAGGTGTTGACCTCTGCCAGACCGTTTCAGAATTCAATTAACGTTTCATTTCCAGTTTTACAAGGGACAGTTGGATCCAGCTGATAAATGAGAAATTCACGAGTCTAATAGGTTCTTTTTCACATTCTGAAGATGGTGCTTTATCCCGATAGATGGCACTGGTGTTGACCATGTGACCGAGGGTCATTAAAAAAAACGCTCCATCGTCTCGAAGGGGAGAAATCATGTTTAGTGCATTTGAGGAGACAATATAATATTGATAAACTTTTGATATTGGACATATAGGAGGTGTTGAGGAGCTTGTCTGAGTTTTTCTCGGAAAAATTCTTTGAAATGGGCATAGGGCAAATGAGCACATTCTTTCTCCCCTTCGAGATGGCGAAGCGTTTTTCTAATGACCCTCGGTCACACGCTCAACAACACCTTCTATCGGGATACAGCTGACAATGTGAAAAAAAACCTCTTAGATTGGTGAACCTTTCATTTATCAACTGGATCCAACTACCCCTTGAAAAAATGGAGATGAAGAGTTCATTGAATTCTGAGACGATCCAGCACAGGTCATTACCTCATTTGAGGTGGAATGCACCACCTCTAAGCACCTTCTATTCACCTCTAACTGGGCATTGCCCAATTTAGGTAGGGTGTGCCGAAAAAAGCTGACATTCATTTCATCACCTTGAATCTCTAAAATATCGATACCGTATCCAATTTAGTTTTTTTTTCTTGCTGAATTCATGAAACTGTGTTTCTCCCATAGAAAACGGTATATCGTTCTTTTTTTTAACCACCCTACATACCTTGTAATCTCTTAAATATGCCCTAACGACTTAAGCCCTATGACAAACGACTCAAGGTCTCTGAGTCAAACGACTCAAGGTCTCTGAGTCAAACGACTCAAGGTCTCTGAGTCAAACGACTCAAGGTCTCTGAGTCAAACGACTCAAGGTCTCTGAGTCAAACGACTCAAGGTCTCTGACTTCATGCCACCATCATATGAAAAGTATTGTTTTACCTTAGCACTTCCGCCTGTCATTGTAACCCTTTTGGTACTGCGTTCAATCATAGCGCTCTCCCTCCCGGCCGAAGTTTTTATTGCATTTGCGCACTGTATAGGTAAATGTAGAAATTCCCCCGTATATGTTGCAACTATTTGCATAATGAACTCCTCCAAATTTCACTGATCTCAGTATCATTTTCCATCTCAGATTCATTTTATTGTTGATTTATTTAACTTCTTTCTTAGAAACCAGGAAACGATTATATTATTCGCGTAGCCATACTGTCGATTAACAGGAGCTTCTCAATATTTTATTTGGCTCATTAATTGAGTTTTGGTCCATAACGATATCTGGCAACAAAGCCAGGCACATGCCTTAAGCATGAGGAACCGTACCGGAAAACATGCAGAAACGACTCCCGCAGTCATCGCAGCAGAGAAGACCTTGATTGCAATCGGAGTCGTTGGCGCACTTCTTCAGAACTCCCATCTTACATTCGGATGCATCGATCATAGGGCATGTCCCGGCGACTGGAGGTGGAAGAAACGCACGGTTTAGCAGATGGAATCAGAAGCAGGTGAGTGCGCCCGGCTGGCTGTCTTATAATCGCTGTCGTCGGCGGAACTGACGCGGCTGGCGTTCATCGAGAGTGGGATCGGCATGTCGGCGTAAGAAACTTTTTTGGTCGGGTGCATTCACCTTGTAGGTGAGGGGTATTGATATTAGATATTTCGAACTCGCTATTGTCGCGCCTTCGACGCTCCATTCCAAGGATAGTGATACATTCAATAATTTATTTTCAAAGTGGCAAAAACTTATTTTTAATACTTTTTGAAAATAAAAGTATGTGCCCGTTGGAATGATTATCCAGAGAACAAACCCCTATTTTAATCGAAAAATTACTCCCATTGTTTTTTGCATGCCAAACTTCAAATCTCTTCATAATCTGCCCTGATGGGTCATATTTGAAATGCAGCACATGTATTCAGCAATCGAAAACGTACTTCTACTCAATTTTTCAACTTTCATCAGTTCTCTCTTTGACGAGAAAAGTTTCTGGAAAATGCTCCTTTTGGGAAAATGTGCCCTCGTGAGAGTTGCCAAAAATCAAAATGTTTACTAAAATCAGTTCTCGGAGAACTAGGTTCATGCCAAATTTCAGCCTTATCCGTTGTCTCTTGTTGCTGGTTCAAAAATATCTTCGGAAAAACCGACAGCCGAAAACTGTGACCTGGGGTTATGCACCAATAAACTTGAATTTTTTCTGAACTCTCCACTTCAGTTACTGCTGTGCCAACTTTTACATTTATATCACTGTACAATTCATGTGGAGAAAAAAAAGAAGTATTTGAAAACGTCACCCCCCAAATATATGCCCCAGAACGTGTATCCAAAACTTGACATTTTTCTTGAATTCAGAGTCTCAGTTTCTCCATATCACGTTTCAGCTTTCCATGCTCATCCATTTGACTGAAGCAAAAAAAATATTTGAAAATACCTCCCCATGAAATTTGTCCCTAGGGCATGTACCCCCAAAGTCATAGTTCCTCCTGAGTGAACACCCTATCAGTTACCCACACTTCCATCAATGATGGAGGAAAGAACGTATGCATGAGAATGGTATGGCGTAGGCTGAAACCTCCGTCAGGGGGACTGGGCCTAGGCTTGCAAAATCAGTCCCTCCCCCCCTCCCCCGAAATGTCCTCCAGGGCATGTACCTCGAAAGTCAGATTTTTCTGAACATTATATCCTAATAGTTACCTGTGTACCAAGTTTCATATTTTTAACTTCTCTGGAACATGGTTAGAATTAGCGTCAGTCAGTCGGTCACGGTCGTCTATATATATTAGATGCGTTACAAGCACGGACCGAAAGAACATGTAGGATTTGAGGAGAATAAACGTTTTGAGATTTCTTGTCAGGTGTGAAAGAGAGGAGAGTATGAGGGTAGAGGAATAGATAAAATATCTCTGAAACCCATGAAATGGAACCTTTTTCTGGAGTCTGGGGAAGGAGATGAAGGGGCTGCTGCGTCGGGACACAAACGGGAACAGGGTAGCATGGACGTGCGAAGCAGGCCATCTCACGCATGACACACGTGGTCCCTTCCCCACATTGCACGTCCTCGCACGTCGTCACATCTGTGGACGGACGTCATTACCAACAAAATAACGACATGGGAATGTGAAAGCCCTCGACAAGAGACCAGAGTCTGGGCGGATGACCTGACAGCACCAAGCAGCCTACCACTCGGAATGCAGGAGGATGTGGGGACGCAAGGAACACCAGGACTGTCGCAGTCGGGAACGACCAACACGGCAACTTGGTCAAGGGAGCAATTCACGCTATCGTTGTTCGCATCTGCAGATATTTTAAAGGAAAATACGAGGATTACCTCGAAAATTTTGCAATTGATGCAATAAAAAATTTCCTATGTTTGTAATCCTGAACTCACTCTTAAGTTCTTGAAGGTTGTAAACCAAAATCCGAAAACATGAGTTTGACAAACATGAGTAATTGGAGAGATTTTAATAGTTGGTTAACTGCATGCTTCAAAAGTGATAGCTTAAGCTTAAGTTTTGCGAAGAGATGTTCTCCAGCTCATAATCTTCTCCAGCATCAAACAATGTTCATGTGACGAAGACTACCATGCGGCGCTAGGAGACTGATCATGCTCAAAGCATAGTCATTCCGCGCTGCCATATTTTTCAATTGGGGAGAGTAGGTTTCAATGACAAGTCAGGTTAGAAAGTTCTCAAAGAAATCCTAGGAAATGAAATTTGAAGCAGTGACGTCGCAAATTATAAATGACCCTCATATCACATTTCAGCAGATGGAGCAAGAAGAGGGAATTGCATCAGCAGCACTTATGAAAAAAATTTCATCAAAATGTACAAATCTAGAGGATTTCTGGCCCGACCAATGACCAGAAATCCACTAGATTCCTCCTCACCTGAATAAAGACAGACGAGTAAACGTGCGTTGAACTTTTTTGCTTGATGCTGAAGAATTTCGATGAAGTGAGGTTAAAGCACCTAAATGACATCATCGTATGTAAATAACTCAAGTTTTACCATCAAGACCCTCTCACTAAAAGGGAAAGCATGATGTAGGTGTTTCAAGATGAGAAACCACCTTTGTAATTCACTAGACCTTGAGGTGTCTGAAAGAACATACGTGGTTTCCTTATCTCATTAAAGAACATTTTGAAGTTTGTTAGTCACGATGAGTGCCATACAGTTACATCAGGCTGATATGCGGATGTTTGCATGTCTAAGGGGTTTGAAGTTAAGAGATAATAAAGACGAAATTTATATTTTCAGGAAACCCTCCTTCACCATAACAAAAATCCTATTAATTGAACCATCGGAGTGAAAGGTTTTTGGAGAAATTTGAGGTTCACGTGCCTTCTTTTTCCATGTATTCTCCGGATTCAGTCCCATGTGAATTTCGTTTCCCGAAAAAATAAAATATCGACAAGAAGGAGGAAGACGTCCAGAGAGGAGTCATAAGGTATAGTGAACCAATTGTTAAAGACATTCACCAAAAAAGACTTAAAAACTTGCTTTGAAGGCTGGTTCAGCAGACCCGCATCTAGGTATATCTGCTAATGGAAGGAACCTCATGAAATGTTACGTTTGGACGGACGTTTGGAATAAATCTTACAAAAAATATGTATTAAATACTAGGGTTGTTTCAGAAGTTTTACAACTTTAATACTTCCAGAAACAATTTAACTCAGGGCGAAAGGCAAAAATGTTGAATCTGTTAAGTGCAGACTTTTAGAGATCTATTGAGAGTTCTCAATAAGTAGAGAATTGGTTATCCCTTTTCGTCACAAAAAAATCGAACCTCCTTCTGGATTTTCGGAAAGAAGATTGAAGGGCTTCGGAGTCGGGACACATTCGGGAGCAGGGTAGCACGGAAATGCGTCACAGGTCACCTCACGCATCAAACACGCGCTGGACTCCTCACACTCCACGTTCAGGCACGTAGGCAAAGCTGCGGAGAAACGAAATCCGAAAAAGAAAGCCTTTCGCCGAGAGCCCAAGGGAGGATGACCTCTGCGGCGACCGAGCCTACCATCCGGAATGCAGACGATCGTGGGGACGCAGACGTCGGGATCGCCGCATTCGGGGAAGGCCAACACGGCAACCTGCCCATCTTGGCACACTGCGTTTTCCGAGCTGGACTCTGCAAAAACTATTTGAGAAGCTGCTATATTCGACGGTGATGTGACCACGCTCGTAATAAGTTGGACACCTGATGAAGTTGGAATGCAACTAGTTGAAAAAACTAGACTTTCATAACGACAGCAAATACAGTGAATCCTACAATTGACACAATTTGCCGAGAGTGACCCACCGCACATCATCTACCCCAAAATATTGCTTTAGTATTCGTATATACTCGTACGATGGGAATAACGAATTAGTTGCGTCGAGTATTTGAGTACCTACCAGGTGGCACGCAAAACTTGCGGCCGCATTCTTCGCAGCAGATGAGCCCCTGCAGGCAGTCCGCGTCGCTGGAGCACTGACGTCCTTCCAACTCCGGGCATTTCCCGCCCTCTGGAAAACACGAAAAAGTTCCACTCGAACGACTGAGTGACCCAGAGCTCAACAAGAAACCATACGAGCGCCTTCCAAGTTCTAGTCCCGCCGGCGTTCATTCGATTTTCAATGCGAAGAAGGCCGATTTATTCTGGCATCCGACAGCAATCGAAAAAGTTAGTTGGGAAAACTGTTGGAATGACAAACCAAATACATTCATGCTTAAAAAACCTCTTTCCAATTTGTAAACAAATAAAAATATCTTCATCTACGGAGGTGAAATTTTGAGAAACGTGTGGGCCTCACACATTTCCTTGAAAAATGCCAGAGACTAATGGAGACAATAAAAATGCACATATATAGTATTCATTAGCAGCAATAGATTTACACATAGGAATTACAGAAGATATATATATTTGGATTTTGTGAATATTCATTCTTTAAATATGTTAACTGTAAAAGAAGTGAAATAGTGGTTTTATCTCAGATATAATAGTGTCCGTCACTTTGGTTCTAACAATACTCGTCCGGTAAGATAAAATTGCGGAAAATACGGCAAATAGATTTAGCGTGCCATTTTCGTAGCGAGATAAATATGCACAAAAACATTAAATATTCATTTTATGTCTTTAACAGCCCAAGCAGCATGTTTACGTAAAAAAGATATCAATTCTTTGCAAACAATGTAAATTTCTTGCGATTGCCATGAAAATGACATAACGTTTACGTAAAATTTACGTTCCAATATTTACGTCACCAGAGTGACGGACACTATTATATCTGAGATAAAACCACTATTTCACTTCTTTTACAGTTAACATATTTAAAGAATGAATATTCACAATCACCGTTTACGTATTCCAGGTGACATTTCTGCAAACATGTTGACATTTTCTTGACAATGGTTTGCGTAAACATGATATAAAATGGACAAAAATTCACATTCAGTTTACGTAAAATTAACATAAACATGCTGTTTGGGATGCCATGGGTATAAGAGACCGTACCGGGAAACATGCAGACGGCGTTCCCGCAGACATCGCAACAGAGTAGACCTTGGTCGCAATCGGAGTCGTTAGCGCACTTTCCCAGGGTTTCCATCCCAAATTGGGATCCGTCGATCACGGGGCAAGTGCCTGCAGTTGGAAGGGAGGGGGGAAGAAACGCTTGGCTTAGCGGATGGAGTAAGAAGCGGGTGGGGGGGCAAAGTTGGCTGTCTTTTTGAATAGCTGTGAGGAGCGAGACATCAGCAGTTGGGGTCAATCGAGAATTGGATAGGTTTGTCGGTGTAGGAAAGGATTGCTCGAAAGACTTGACCGATACAGGAGCAAGGAAATTAAATATTTATGTAGTGGTACATTCATGAGTTGAAAGCAAAACGTTGGATATGAGAAGTGTAGACTTTTGAGATTCATTGACATTTCTCAACGGGTCGGAGAATAAGTAACCACTTTTTTGCCCGAAAAGTCTAACCTCTTTCTGAAGCTTCGGCAAGATTAACTGGCTGCCGAGTCGGGACACATACAGGAACTGGGAGGCATGGAGGTGCGAAACAGGTCATCTTACGCATCACACAAGAGGTCCCCTCCCCGCAGTCCACGTCCTCACACTTCGTCATACCTGTGGAGGAACGACATAGGAAAGCGGAAACCCTCGACGGGGGGACTAGAAGCCCGTCCGGGCGGATGACTTGGCGGCGTCTGAGAGCCTACCGCTTGGAAGGCAGGAGAATGTGGGGATGCAGGGGTCGCTGGGATCGTCGCAGTCGGGGACGACTAATACGGCAACCTGGTCGTCGTGGCATTTCACGCCATCGGTGTTCGACTCTGCAAACATTTTACATGATAAGCCCCAACATCTGATGGTGACTTGAATAGTTTCCATACAATTTGAAAATTACACGAGGATGTTATGCATAACCGATCAAGTTTCAACGATAACAATCCTAATGAATCCATCACTAGCCATAGCTTGTCTAGAGTCACCGACTGCTCACCATCTACAACAAATGGAGGTGGATTATTAGTTAGCGCGAATACCTTCTAGCCTACCGAGAGGCACGCATATCTTGCGGTCACATTCTTGGCAGCAGATGAGGCCATGCTCGCAGTCCGAATCGTTCGAACACTCCACGATCGGATTGCATTGAAGTCCTCCCAATTCCGGGCATATCTCGCCATCTGGAAAACATATTTTCCACAAGAACGAACGATTGCCCCCCGAGCTCCATGCAAGTGTTTTGTAGGCATTTCCCTTGGCGGCTTCCAAAGTCTAGTTCCATAGGTATTCTTTCGATACAAATAGAAATCCTGATCGCTTTTGAATCTGTTCACATTAGAGAAATATCAAAAGTTTGGAAATGGAAATGGCAAAATTGCCAAGTAACACAAAAAGCCTTTAAAATTTGTTCCCACAGCTACAAGTAAACAATTACTTTTTCACTTAGCCATACTGCTGACGAACAGGTGTTTCTCAATATGTACTTTTCTTGATTCATTTTGTTTTGATGTATGAAAATATACGGCAATAAAGACAAGTAAGCATTAACCCCGTGAACATTCCAAAGTGGATACATGATTAACGAATTCAAAACTTCTTAAGAGCAGTATGTTAAATACTAGAAACAAAACTATATATGCACGTTCGTAGTACCGAAAAGGTTTTGGGACGTAGAATGGAAGTTTCTTTTGGGAATTGCAAAGGACAATATCATTCCTCCACTTCTATGTTGGTTCAAGTTTAAAGGACCCGGACACAATTCAAGAAAATGTGGACTCATGTGAAAGTATGCAAAACGTGGCTCACAGAAAGTCCTTTGCAGGAGCTTTAAAAAAGGAGGTAATGCATATTGGCTTAGCTTTAGAAGTTCTTAATATTTCGAGATTTATTCATCTCAAGAGATATCTTCAAATAACGCGGCTAGATATAATAAAAATTTGGAAATGAAAATGAAATGAAAAATATGAATTTATCTTGATTTTCTTTACATAGTCGGATAAATGTCAATTTCAAAAATCACTGAGAGCTACAACGTGTCCTGCACAGGCCTTTCGCAAATTTGACCTAAAAGGACTCAAAAAAAGTCATTAAAAAATTTAGTGGCTTCATGACTGGGCATAGAAGCACCTCTAATAGTATGAACATGGTACATGCCCTAGAAATAGGGATAGTACCGGAAAACATGCAGAAACGACTCCCGCAGTCATCGCAGCAGAGAAGACCCTGGTTACAGTCGGAGTCGTTGGCGCACTTCTTCAGAACTCCCATCTTACATTCGGATGCATCGATCATAGGGCATGTCCCGGCGGCTGGAGGAGGGAGAAACGCACGGTTTAGCAGTTGGAGACAGAAGCGGGTGGGTGCGCCCGGCTGGCTGTCATTTAATCGCTGTCGTCGGCGATTGTCGTCGGCTGGCGTTCATCGAGGGGGATCGGCATGGCGGTGTAAGAAAGGATTGGTCGAGTGAATTGACCGTTGCAGGCGTAAGGGTATTGATATTAAATATTTCCATTGCGTTACATGCATGGGCCGAAAGAAAAATTGTTGGATTTGAGAACAGACTTTTGTGATTTGTTGACAGACGTGAATTGTAGCAGGAGGGTATGATTGTAGCGGAATATATCAAATCTCTCTGACACCCAAAACATCTAACCTTTTTCTGGAGTCTGGGGAAGAAGATGGAGGGGCTGCTGCGTCGGGACACAAAAGGGAACAGGGTAGCATGGAGGTGCGAAGCAGGCCATCTTACGCATCACACACGTGCTCCCCTCCCCACATTGCACGTCCTCGCACCTCGTCACATCTGAGGACGAACGATATTACCAGCAGAGTAACGATATCGGAAAGCGAAAGCCCTCGACGAGAGACCAGAGTCCGGGCGGATGACCTAGCGGCAGCAGACAGCCTACCACTCGGAATGCAGGAGGATGTGGGGACGCAAGGAACATCGGGATCGTTGCAGTCGGGAACGACCAACACTTGATCTTGGCCAAGGGGGCAATCCACGCTATCGTTGTCCGACTCTGCAAAAATTTTGCCAAATATGGAAAATTAGAGAGAAATTTCATGAAATTGGTTTGCTGCTTGCTGGAAAAGTTATGGCTTAAGCTCCAGTCTTGGGACGAGAAGACCTTCAGCTCATGATCCTCTCCAACCTCAAACGAGGTTCATATGTCAAGGACTGCCATGATGAGACGGAAGCGGAGCTGGGAGTTTATGATCATGCTTATAGCATAGTCTTTTAGTGCTACCATATTTTTCAATTGGAGAGGGTGGGTTTTGAAGAAAATCCCAAATCATGTCAGAAAGGTCTTAACCCTTTCAGACCTGAATTAAGGCAGCTATCAGAATAATATCTTTTTTTTGCATTTTTGAGCTCTTTTGTGATTGTAACTGAAATTTTCATGCTTTACATGTAGTTTTCATATTATGTATAAATTTACCATATAATACCATATATTATTTATTTAATTAAGTGACTGAATATTACAAAACTAATGGGTGAAAGAAGGCATCTGATGGAACTGAGCCATGCATAATTGCGTCCAAGTAAAGTCACGAGAATCCTAAGAAATTGCCATAGACAAAATGTAAATGCAATGTCCAATGTGGAATGGACGCCAGGTCTGGAAGGGTTAAAGAAATCTCAGGAAGAGAAAGTTGCAGCAGTGACGTCACAAATGAAAGATGACCCTCATATCAGCATAAGGACCAAGAAGTGGGAATTGCATCAGCAGCACTGGTGAAAAAAAAATTTAAACTCAAATGTTCAGATCTAGAGGATTTATTGTCATTGCATTCATCCTCACCTGAATGAAGACAGAGGAGTAAACCACATTGAATTTTGTTGCTTAATGTTGAAGAATTTAGATGAAGGGAGGTCAAAGCACCTAAATGACATCATCACATGTAAAGAACTGGTTTTACCATCAAGATCCTCTCACTAAAAGGCAAAGCTTGATGTGGGTGTTTCAAGATGAGTAACCACCTGTGT